>NDFZ01005019.1:119569-132183 GCA_002192655.3 Mamestra configurata
ACCCTAATCTCTTCAAAATTAGAGTGAACAGGCTTCTTCTGGGTAAGCTCGCTCCATCGTCGACTTTGTCTCTGTCATCTATGACCTAGACTAGAGTCAAGAGCAAACCCATATTAAATAAAAAAAAATAAAAAATAGTTAAAAATTTTGAAATAATTAACTAAAAAAGTTATTAAAAATATTAAACAAACATATACTTCTTTTCAAGTTTTGCTTTTAATCTTTTGCACCCTGCATATTAAAATGCTTAATCTATTAATAGCAAAATAATACATTAAAAGCACACATTGTTTAGTTCAACAGTAATTTCAGTTTCTGTATCAGTTATCAATTACCGACAAAACAAACATTGCTCACTGCACCGCCATAATTGATTAAATTCATTAGGTTCTGTTATTTCCGAACATTTACAAATTAAATTTTAATCCAATGAATTAGGTGCCCGTGTCGGCAAAGCAGGAAAGGTTAGAACTTTCTGACCCTTGTCAAACGAATAATTTCTAAAATCTGAACGTTTCTGATGTCGCAAGGTGGGATTATAAGGTAATTGAACAAAAATTACTTACTCTCTGAGTTCCTGGTGGAACATGATGGAATCAAGGAAGTTTAACAAATGAGTTGAACCAAAAATAATAATGGATTTCACCTTATTTTAGGGTTTTGAGACACGTATGTATATGCTTGCTTATATTATTATATATGCATAGTTGACATACTAAATGAACTTCACGTTGTTAAATTGTAAATATTGAAGGAGGTAAATATACCTGCAGGGGCCATATTCCCGAAGCAGTAATGCTAGCGAAGGAGGGGGTGGGCCGCGCGAGGGAAAGGCAAGGCCTTCGCCCCAATCGCCGCTACAGGAGAAGACGCCCCGGGCGTCGGGAGTCGCAGGGCAATCATTGGCCACCGTAGGCGCGGGCCTGCGGACGACGAGCGTTGGGTGGCTCGCTATCCGATCACCACCAGGCCCGGGTCGATGTCTCCTCAAAGAGATGTCAGCATGTCTCCTACGGGGCCTTCTAGGGTCAGAGCCTGCCAGGGTTGCGGAATTTGTTCGAATGAGTTACCGCGGACCTAGAAAGCAAAGGGCTTTAGAAGGAACACGGATGGGTTTTAGTCAGTAAGAGTGTGACACGCCCTTCCGCTCCACCCGTAGCGGAAAAAGTCATTTGATGATTTCCCATCCTTAAAAAAAGGGGCCATATTCTCATTTTCTACTCACTACATAACAAAGTATCAAGTGGTTTCTCAGAAGGGTGAACTATAGACATACATTCCACTAGTTATGCATTATGAGAGGAAAAGAGATTATGGTTAATCAGGCATAAGGTTGTGTGCGCAGCATAATAGGTGTTCAGCGAACAGATCGCGTTAGAAACACCACTCTGCGCTCCATAACTAAATTAATAGATGTTGGAGAAAACAGCCTGGCTAAAGTGGGAGTGGATTGACCATGTCGCACGAAGGATAGGTGGGCGAAGGTCGTCACTCACTGGTCGTCTGAGGAAGGACGTCGTCGTCGAGGTCGACCGCGGCGAAGGTGGTGTGACGATCTCATCATGTTTGCAGGGCAGACTTAGCCAGAGATCGGCCAAGAGAGAGAGATTTGGAAGGAGGGGTGGCCATTGCCCAGCAGTGGAACACAAGTGCAGCGCAAAAAAAAAGGTCTGGTCAAAAACAGGATTGCCCTGTGCGATAAGCCCGCCCATTGTACACTTGTGTTTATAAACGTTTTTCCTCCACTTTTAATGAGGTGTACAATAAAGTATATAATAAACTAGCTTTCGCCCGCGACTTCGTATACGCATATCGCGTTTTTTACATTCAACGTAGTTATCGCGTCACGTCATAGATATCAGAAACATCAAGACGAACCAACGAGTATACAGGGTGTTCCAGCAGTGCATGGCCTTATTCAAGGGTGATGTTGGGTAACTGATTTACATAAAGGAAAATATTAGCTAAACAAAAAACATGCGGGGCAGTCTTTGGGGACTGCCAATAGAAGTGAAAAACTAAGCGAAAGCTAAAGCGTTCGGTGACGATGACGCGAGTTCAATGATTTTTGTTCACCCAAAGCGTTCGGTGACGCTTAATGTGTAAATGTAATGGGTTGTTGAGGTCTGGTAGGCAGCCGCTCCACGTAAAATACTGGTATTCAGCTGAATCCGGTTGGACTGGAAGCCGACCCCAATAAAATTGGGAAAAGGCTAGGCAGATGATGAAAGCGTTCGGTGACGGTGACGCGAGTTCCATGATTTTTGTTCAACCAAAGCGTTCGGTGACGATGACGCGAGTTCCATGATTTTTGTTCACCCAAAAAGTGTGTGTGTCAGCTCCGACACACGACTGGAGTTTACTCCATCTTAAATAAACTGAGTATACTTTGTATAATATATATACACATAGATAATATCGAAGTGAAAGGTGCGCAAAGTACGTTGTGCAAAGGAACGTAACGCCCCACTTTTAGTTAACCCTTGACTGCTTGAAAAATCATTTGTTCGGAACTTTTTAGTTGTTAATTGTAGTCAATTTTTTTGAAAAAATGTTAAGTCCTTCTTTTTTGTTTAACAATTTTTTCTTTTATGTACATATGTCTGCTGCCCAACATCACCCTCAAATATGACCACGCGCTTCTAGAACCGCTCCTGTAAAATTAACCCAAATTGGTTTTCTTTGGAGTAATCGAGAACGAACTTAATTACAAATCACTCTATATGTATAAAACTCTCACACTCGTCCTTTGAAAAGTTCATTAGAAAACCAGCGTCAGACAGCATCAGTCTGTCTGACATATCGCTGAAATGGACCTTTTTAGTGCAGCCGTAAGACACACACTTCTATATTCTCGGACAATGTATCCGCAGCGATTCTGTAAACATCTCACCGTATAATCTTAGATGACACAAGATAAAATTACAGTTCACTTTACGCTCTTTTCACCTAAGTTTTCACGGTAACATTTGAACTAAAAAGTCATTCTGAAACAAAAGTGAATTAACAAACAACACCCGCCAGCAATGAGAGACCGAAATAGGTCAGTGCCCGATAAGATTCCAGCTAGTTACTTATGCACCGCCGCTAATTTGGAAAGCACGTCCCGCCATTACCAATAGTCGTTACTTTATTACGTGACCAAAATGTTAGAAACATGTATGAGCCCCCGCTTACTGGCTCAGCCCTGAAAGAGGGTGGAACTTTATGGGCTTTCTTAAGAGATTCGTCTTCGTCTCCTTTTAAAATCGATGTCACAGTGAGGAAATATAAAAGGAAAATTAATTCATAACTGGCTTTATAAGATTACTGGCTTTATAAGATTACTGTAACCCCTCTTTCTATAGGGATTTTGCAATAATCCTTATGGTAGACCATTGAGCGTGGGTCATGGCGGCCGTCATATAAACCTGAAATAAAACCTGTAACTTTTTTTTTTGATATTTGTGTCTACTGTGTTTCCAAAACTGAGGAGCTCGTGGCTAAATAATAACAGCCGCATGGGTCGATCTTTAAGGTTAAGCAACGCTTGCCGAGGTTGGTCTGTGGATGGGTGACCATCTTAACATACAGAGACTCCTCCGTGCCTCGGAAAGCACGTTAAGCCGTTGGTCCCGGCTGTCATTTGTAGGTCTTTGGCAGTC
Source organism: Mamestra configurata (assembly GCA_002192655.3). NCBI lineage: Eukaryota > Metazoa > Arthropoda > Insecta > Lepidoptera > Noctuidae > Mamestra > Mamestra configurata. The sequence continues at coordinate 123,214 of NDFZ01005019.1, forward strand.
GTTACGGATAGTCAGAAGCCAGATAATCTGACACCAGTCTTGCCAAGGTGTACCGTGTTACCCAGTTAATGGGTTGTGGAGGTCTGGTAGGTAGCCGCTCAACGTAAAATACTGGTATTCAGCTGAATCCGGTTTGGCTGGAAACCGACCCCAATATAATTGGGAAAAGGCTAGGCAGATGTGTTTCCAAAACTACCCACTAGTTGTTGTAAGTGTTATTTCTGCACGGTTATTGTAATTTTTTTGATGTTATAATTTTGTTTTTGCATGCTGTGTCTGTCGCATCATATTGTACACTTTGTTTTTATCATATTGCTTTTATTATTAAGAAAAACAATGTAACAATTGTAGATAGGCCAATAAATAAATAAATAAACTCTACCTTCGTCAATTTAATGATTCAATGTGCAGTCGAGTTGTCACTCGGTTGGAATGGAAGACGTTTCCTTCAAAAGGACTTAGAATATATGTAGGTCTAACTTGGTATGAGGAGTTAATAAGAAACTTTGCAATGCACTTTGCTTTGCTTTGCTCTATGCACTATGTTATAAATACTGGTATCATTTTACCCAACCTCGTTTAAGTTTAGAAAAGTTTACTGCTTAGACGTGCTTTGTGGTGTCTATTATAAATACTATTACATGGAAAGCAATCAATCGAATGCTTACAACGAAGGCTGTAATGCATTTGAAAGAAAGGAAGAAAGAAGTTTTATAATTTTGTTTATTTTATTTTTTGGTACCTATGCGTCATGCTTGGCTCAAATAAACTCTTTATCTTTCTTCTTTCTATTTCTTTAGGTACGCGCTGTGTGTCACTGAAATCGTCGTAATCGGCTGGACAGATTTTGTTACTTTTTTTGTGTATGTTTGGGTGGGTCTCTGAATGATATAGATCCACATTTAGACTCGTTAAGTGGCGCTGCAATTGGTTTCTAGAATTTATTTTTCTTCCGAAAAGCCCACGTTCGTGTAGAACAACGTCAGTCCAGACCGCTAGCATGTCATATATTCTCAGAACATGCACTTTCAGAGGACTCTCTGTTTTGACCATTAATTTATTTGTTTAATTAAAACAGACATTCATTATTCATTTTAGACGTGACAACGTCTAATAAATCGATGAACGTCGGCTGCACGCACGAAAAAGGATGACTCATTGTAACGTTACGATCATTTCATCAATGTTTTGTTATGACGTTATCACGTTAAACTATCGTCCGTAAACCGACTTTACATACAACCATTTTTTGTTCTATGTAGCTGTGGTTACAGTCAACCGCTAAATGTAAATAGGTTTGTTAGTCATGCCAATTTACCTACAATTTCGCATTAAAATACCTGTGATGTAAAACCGGATGAAACATTAAAATAAATTAGTTAATTCAAAGAATTGGTGCCGCAATTACTTTTGATTTGCCATGTAGTTAACTTTGAACCGTAATCAATCATTAAAATTATTTCAAAGGTCATCATCTGCCTAGCCTTTTCCCAATTATATTGGGGTCGGCTTCAAGTCAAACCAGATTCAGCTGAATACCAGTATTTTACGTGGAGCGGCTGCCTACCAGACCTCCACAACCCATTAACCGGGTAACACGGTACTCATTGGTAAGACTGGTGTCAGATTTTCTGGCTTCTGACTATCCGTAACGACTGCCAAAGATCTACAAATGACAGCCGGGACCAACGGCTTAACGTGCTTTTCGAGGCACGGAGGAGTCTCGGTATGTTAAAATGGTCACCCATCCACAGACCATCGGCAAGCGTTGCTGAACCTTGAAAATCGACCCGTGCGGCTGTTATTATTTAGCCACGAGCTCCTCAAAATTATTTCAAAGGTACAAAGTACAAAACTGTAATATGTAATTTGTACAATTTACTGGATGAGAATTAAATTATTATGGGCCTTGTAAACCAAAGAGTCTTGTAGAGCAAATAAAAATCAATTTAGTAAGCCTCAAATCAATAAAGGTCACACTTATTTTTTTAAATAGACAAGTTTTCTGAATAAATTGTAACTAACTAGTAGTAAAAGTAAAACAGACAAAACAATACAACAAAACAGAAAAAGAACAAGATCAAAATCGAAACGAACTTAAAATCACGATCAAAATCACAATCAAAATTACAATCGATGTCAAAAAAAAAATTAAAATCATAATAACGTTAAAATTGAAGTCATAATAAAATAAAATTAAAATAACAATCAAAATCAAAATTACAATCGAAATCAAAATTACAATCAAAATCAAAATTACAATAAAATTTCACACGTTGTATCATCAAGATGCACTGTAATGCTCGGTTCTCCTCCCACACGGATGTAATGCTCGGCTCTGCAACGTTACATTACAAGCGAATGCTCCAAGTGAAGGAACCCATAAAATCTAAACTCCACAACAGCAGAAAGTATTGGAGAATTCGCGCGAGTGGAATACGGCCCGTTTTATTAACCGGCCCGTTAGTAATTGAATTCCGGTTTTTTCCCATAGCCTACTCCCGAAGCCCACTGATTGGGTTTTGAGTGAGTCTCGGCTTGTTTTCTCGTGTTCTGATTGCTGCAACGATTGTCTTTGGCCGAAATTGGGCTTGAAATAATGGGAAACTAGGATTATGGCCGAAATCTGCAATTTGCTGGCGGAATTAAAAATGTTGCTGGACATCAGTTTTGGGATGGTCTGATTTGATACTAGGATACTAGGAATGTAGTAGCAGGAAGAAGTGGTTTATTCATAATTCTATTGTGAAAAGTCATGAGAATGGATTAAGAAAGTAGCATGTGGTCAAAGTATGCAGATATTTAAGTAAAAGAAGAAAATTCGAGGGTATTGTGAATATGTGAATGTTTTCAAACTCTTTCAAAATTTACTCAATATTTTATCTAGGTACTTATTCCGAACAAGATATTTTTCATTTAATTGCACCAAAACTGAAAATACTTATTAATTCTTGGAAACGCCTTTTCCTAATATCTAGAATTTTGCAACATAGTCTTGTTTTAAATATCTAAAACCACGTTAAATAACAAAAGCTAATTAAAAACAATATTCGAATGGATGAGCAGAAGATAATCAAAAAGTTTTTTATATCCGACAAAAAGAAATTGCCAAACGTAAAAATATATTTTTACGTTTGGCAATTTCTTTTTGTCGGATCCAGCTTTCTCATTGATTATGTACAAAGAAGCGAGTGACCATTAACTTGGAGATTCGATAATATATGAAAAGAAAGCAACAAATCATATCAGAGACAAATATATGCGTGCCCAACGGTCCAGAAAAGGTCTTCAGCAAGAATAAAACAAAATGTTTTCGTCTATTTGCAAGAAAACTAAGCGGATCCTTCATTCACCGTGCCTCGTTTACATATACTAAGTCATTGGGGAATGAAGAGTTATGGAAACTACGCATGTTTTAGTTCTGTTATTTTAAGTGCCTGTGATTTAATTTTTTTTTTTTTGGAATCCTACTTCTTGACAAAGGCCTCCCCAACTCCTTTCACTTTTCGTAAGCTCCTGTTTCTGTTTTCCAGTCTTGTTGCATCCAGTCCAGATCTTTAAAGGAATTAAATAACTCTGATCACTCAAAGTCTACTTTTCTTTCTGCAAGCCAAATTAAGAACCACTTTCCTAATTACCTTTTTTAACCAACTTCAAAAAAAGGAGGAAGTTCTTAATTCCTTTTTTTTATTTAATATGGTTTGCTCTTGACTCTAGTCTAGGTCATAGATGACAGAGACAACGTCGACGATGGAGCGAGCTTACCCAGAAGAAGCCTGTTCACTCTAATTTTGAAGAGGGTCGTATGCGTTCGGAAACACAGACGCAGGCAGAGAGTTCCACTCCTTTGCTGTGCGCATTATAAAAGACGTTTGGAAACGTTTAGTGCGAATTGGTGGAATAGCAACAAGGTAGGGATGGTAACTTGCAGTGCGTCTAGATGTCCGATGGTAGAAGGGGGCCGGTGGGATGAGATCGTGGAGTTCCTGGACACTCTCCCCGAAGTACAATCTGTAGAAGACCGACAAGCAGGCAACCTTGCGGCGATGAGCCAAGCTGTGAAGCTTGGCATCCACCAGTCTTACGTCGCCAATGAGCCTTTTAGCTCTGTGTTCCACCGAGTCAAGCGCGGCAAGTTGGTATTTAGCTGAGCCATCCCAAAGGTGGCTGCAATACTCCATGCAGGATCGGACTTGTGCTTTGTAGAGGGTTAAAAGCTTTAAGCTTTTGCTTTTTTTTATGTTTTTTAGCTCATGACTCCGCCATTTATGAACCGATTTGAAAAAAATATTTTATTATGTGCAAGGATATACTTTCTAATTGGTCACATAGAAATTTCATCAAAATTGGTTCAGTAGTTTGGTTGTTAAATCAAAATAGCTGAAAAATACATCATCCAAACAAACAAAAACTAAGTAAACAAAATTGCATGCTTTCCTGTGACTTTCCAGTGGTGTTGTTAGGTTTGGAGTACCACTAAATAGTGAAAAATAAAAAACTTGTTGAAAAAATACAACCGATTTCCAAATAAGAAAAAACACTACAAAGTGTAAAATAACTTTGTAGTATATTTTTTATTAGGAAGTCAGTTGTATTTTTTTGACAAAAAGTTTTTTTACTTAAATGTTAAACACTCGTCGTACCAGTAAATTAGCATAGCACATTTTAATCCTATCTTTATACATTTAAAGCAACATTATACAAAACACCCATAGACTGCTTTCAACACCTAACAACAAACAATCTAACAAGAGACCCTTGAACCACACAACTCCGAACTAGTAACATTGTTGGCGCCAGTAACTAAACAAGCAACTGAACACAGCACGACCGTTCCTGTGTACAGTGAAAGTAAATACCGCGTGAAATTGAAGGAGCATCGATCGTAAGTTCTCGGATCAGCTGTTTAGTAGTGCCGTAACACGCGGCATTTGTTCCGATGTACTCACTCAATCTGACTGCCTGTGGAACGCTCTTTGCTTTTTATGAGCGCCTGGTACGAAGGGTAAGTAATTAGAATAGTGTGGAGGGATCTTCTGTGAGAAAATAAAGGTGTATCGTTTGATGTTTATTGATACGGTTTGGAATGATAACCTAACAAAAAGATTAAATTAAATTGAAGACAGAACTAGTTCTGTCTTATGTTTTCGAACTTAAAAAAGAAGAAAGAAAACATACCCACATACATAATTTTATTTTACTTAAACCAAACCCTACACGATAGTGTTAGTAGTTCTTAAATTATATTAGCAAAGACACGTTAAAAACAATATGAAAAAAACAACAAAAGTATGAGTAAATATATATTTAGTAAATAAAGTAATATATTTAGTAAGTAAGGTTGACTGGTAGAGAATGCCTTGATGCATTAAGTCCGCCCATGTACCACTATTGTACATAAAGTTTAAATAAATAAAAAATAAAGTAGATGCATGTCGTGGTTGTGGCAAAAGGGCTTCCACTCAGCATAATGCTGTGCCGTGGGGGACCCAGAGCACGCCGCTGATTTTCAGTGGTTTTTTATCTACACGTTTACTCACTGGTAATTCTAAACACAAATGATATGGAGCAGAGAATCAAAATAAATAGAGTTACAATTCACTGTCACAAACAGAATGATTAAAGCCGTCAAACATTATTGACTTTTTGCGTTATGAATTTCAAAACGAGATCTACTCGTAAACACAGCTGGACAAAACCCGCGAACAAAATACATATATACACCCTGAATATTTTTGTCACAACATTTTTATCAAAACACAAGGGAATAATAAAATAAAATTGCCGGTGGCACTCTCCAATCATTTTTCGCTACACACACGCGATCGAGTGACGTCTAAAAAACAAGTAAAAACTAGATAAAAGCCTGTACTATATGACTCTTCATGTTTTCGTACACCGCTGTTAGTCTATGTAGAAAATTATGCAACTTTCATGCAAATGGGACAATCGATAAAAGAGTCGTTTTTGTGGGAGGTTATATTTTGTCAGTCATTTTATCTCAATCACAATTTTTCACGTAACCCAATATAGCAAATTATCATGTAACTATTATCAAAAAAAAAAAAATAATTCAATAGTCGTTTATTCAAATTAGGCTGAGTGCCAGCACTTTTTGAACGTCAAAGTTCTACATAAAGACAGTCCCCCAAAACGCCCGCCCGTCACCACTTCCTATAAGTGTTGTAGCTTCCTAGTGTTGTATCAAACTATACGGGAACGGGAAAAGAAGGAAGTCGTGGGCGTAAGCCAGTCTTTCATAAACTGTAGCAACAAACAACTAACTCTATAGAACCGGTAAATAAAGAATGTATCTTTTTACCGTAGCACGATGAGTGAATCTCTACTTCGCAGATTTGCTATTACGTAAATTGCCACTTCGTGTTACTCGCTGCAACAAACCTGCAGAGATACTAAACAAAGCATCGATGCAATTTTCTTTTCGAAACGCGATTAATATCCCTCCTGAACGAAGCTATCTTCAGTTGTTCTGCAGTCGTAACTTGAGAGGAGTGCTCTAAATGTGGTAAAATATATTTCCACCAGTATCTATTCAAAGTTTGGTGTTATTTTGTAATCTAGGAAGTTATAATAATAATAATAATAAGTTCGAAGTTGGCGTTACGCAGTTGGGTAAAGGGCCTGATACAGAAGGCAGTACTCCTCGATACGGCTCGTATTGTGAGGAGGTTCCTTTCTCTGGAGCCCCACCGGTAGCTTGGACCTTGCTCCCGACACCGGCGGACTACTGCTTTTTTTTTTTTTTTTTAATGTGTGTGTGTGTTTTTTTTTAAGAAATATATAAAAGTATAAATTAGTATGTAAGTGAAATGAATAAAGAGAATAATAATAATAATATGTTGGGACAACTCACACACGGTCATCCGATCCCAAACTAGGCAGAGCCTGTGCTATGGCAACCAGACAACTGATAAACATACTTATATATTTCTAAATACATACATATTATAGACAAATTACACCCAGACACAGAACAAATGATCATGCTCATCACACAAAGATTTGTCCTGGGTGGGAATCGAACCCACGACCTCCGGTTTAGCAGTCAGGGTCACTAACCACTCGACCAACAGGCCAGTCATTCGACCAACAGGCCAGTCGTCGGCCAGTTATGATGATGCATACATTATAAATCACTGTTTTTCTTGCTCAAACTAAGCTACTATAATACAGTTAAAACTAACGATCAAACATCGATATTTTCATGTCAAAGTCAATTATATTATAATAATACTACTGGACTACTAATAGGAGTAATAGTTATCATTATTAATAATATCTTACCCCTTTTGGTCGTCTTCCACACTGCTCTTGTAGTCGTTATCTCAGTAGTGACTGAATGGTGTCGGACGTAAAATAATAGCACCATCCCATCACTTCCCGTGGGTGTCGTAAGAGGCGACTAAGGGACTCACCACAGAATGGGTAGCAGTATTCTCTGTGTATTGCAACAGCTACACTGCGATCGCCATCCCGCCTGCCAAGCATGGCGATTATGGCAAACCCTTCCCCCCTTTGGGGGAGGCCTGTGTCCAGCAGCGGACGTCTTTCGGCTGGTATGATGATGATGACCACTGATGTATCCAAATCTTTCCCACTGCCCATCTATAGTTTCCTTAATATGAAATGTTTTTATTATGACAAAAATACTTAATTGAAGATCCTAACAACTCATATGGTTTATGAGTATGTGATCTACATTTTAACAATAAAATATTTGCAAAGCTTCCAGAAAGCCTTTTTTCCTCACGTGTAAAATTGCTATATTTTGTCCCAAGATCATAATGAGGATGGGAACAAAATCATGGCAAATGAACGTTTCCGTGCTAAAAAATACCATGTTACGTTTATCCCTCTTACGTTTCCCGTTTTTCAATTTTGAACTTTCTTTCTCAAAGCATAAGGTCTAAGTTTTGGCTCTGAAAGAGGTAGAGTTATCATTGCAAGTCATACGTTCGAATTTGGGCTGATTTTTCTTTGTTACTTTCGGAAATACGACTTATGCCAGTAATTTCTCGTTACAATAAACCGGTACTTTTGAGAGCTTCATTTCCCGGAAACATAACACGACATCACAGCTGTATTCCCTTGGGCTAATCAGAAGTTTACCTATAATAGGTAAACTTCACTTACATAGAGAGGAGTAGAATATTTTTGATTGTACACTGAAATAATTGCACAACTGTTTTACAAGAAAACCTTTAAATGTACAATGTTGGTATTATCGCTGACAGCAAAATAGATTGACCAGACAACCTCTGGATGAACTGGATTTCCTTTTTTTTTTGGAAGTACGAACCCTAAGAATGAATAGAAAACGACACGACACCCACGGGAAGTGATGGGATGGTGCTATTCTTTTACGTCTGACGCCATTCAGTCACTACTGAGATAACGACTACAGGAGATAGAAAAATGAAACATACTGGTATTTAGAGTATGGAGTCAAGTAGGACATACATATGTACATCGAAGTCCTCAAAACCGGCAAAAAAACAGTCAACGGTCATATTCCACGCAAAACCTAATCCTACTAATATTATAAATGCGAAAGTTTGTGAGGATGGATGTTTGTTACTCTTTCACGTCAGAACGGCTGAACGGATCTTGCTGAAATTGGCACAGAGATAGGTTATAGTCTGGAATAACACATAGGATACTTTTTATCTCGGGAATATGTTCCCTTGGGATCATTTTCGACAATCACGCGGGCGGCAACTAGTATATGTAATATACAAGCGAGTTCAAAAACTTAGCACAAAAACAACTCCTATTGTTACCTGTTCTCCTAGTACTACAACCGAATAGCTATGAAACATGGTCGTGTGCTCCTTCAATAAGAAGTGGCTCGGAAGCCCTTTGCACTGGCAGGTCGGCCATTCTCGTTAGTTTAGTTACCGCACTGTGGAGAGGGATCCGGGGAATTTGGAATCACTAAAATTCGAAGTT
>NDFZ01005019.1:132544-253145 GCA_002192655.3 Mamestra configurata
GTTCAAGTATTCAAAAAAAAATTACCGTTGGACCTATCACGTTATTGAAGCAAAGAGGCGACATACTCATATTTGAAGCTTGAAACTAGTGAAAAAATGTTTTTTTTTATAAACCACCATAAAAAAACAGTTTATGTGAAATACTTTTTTGTCCCTTGATGACAAATAAATTATTTGTCACATTTTTTTTTTTGTGAGTTTTATTTACATTCGTTATCCGAAGGTAAATCCTTCCGCTAAATAATCTCCGTAACAGCTCTAGTTTTTACCACCTTTGAAATCCAATGAGTGCGGCCAATTTGAAAATAAATTCTCGATCACGTTTTGATTTTTATTTTAAAAAGTTCAAATCGAGATATTTTTCAACGTTCCCGTATCGAAATGTTTTCAACTGATTGATTTTCAATGAAAAGCAATCTCTTATAAAATGCAATAAGAAATGGAAGGTTTAACAACGATTTCATTCACATAGGCAAGGCAATCAAGAATTTCATGCATTCTGAATCTTAGAGGCATTGGAAAGAATTTTCAAAAATCAAATACCGCTTTGTTTGGCCACTCTGCCTAAAGATATTTGTTTGTGAATAACTGAACCGTGATTGCAAATGCCCACGGGCGATTGACTTAACTGACAAAACGCAAAAAATGTTTCAGTTTATTTATATATATTTTTCTTTTACAGATAAAAGTAAATTTGTACAGTGGCCCATCTTGGTAAAAAAAGTATAACTAATATTTTTGCCGAGTCGTGTTGGCTCAGTGTTGTTGCAGCTCGTGGTTTTTAATTTAAAAAAATACCAAGGCACATAAATTGTATACATTACTTCATCACTACTTCTCAAAACGGTGAAGGAAACCATTCTGAGTAAACTGGCAAGTCCTGGTAACAAAAATTCGATGACATGACATTGACTAACCAGCACATGGCCTGTATGTGGGATTAAGATTCACTCCCTTTCTCTAAGGGTGTCTCATGCTCATGTAATCTTTAAGATATGGCAATATTACCTACATAATGTAATGGTTCTCATCATGCTTGTGTTACGAAAACCGTTTTCTTGATATCCAGTCTTTTGCAATAAGATTTTTTTTTTGGTCCAGTGCCCCAGGAACGGGCAATCAGGCTTGTTCACTATCACCATTGAAATGCTGTTGGTGCTCCCCCGAAGCCTTTGCATTAAGGATGCTGTTCTTTTACGCAAAATAACTTGGAAGCACCAGCTTCAGATTGAGAGAGAGCCTTGTGGAAAGATAAAAAATTTCATCGTACAACATAATACAAGATGTATTTGCGTTAGTAACCGAGATCTAATAATATTATTTCAGGCATCCATCAATTTTAAATTGAGTTATTACATGTCACGTGCAGCTTTGGTAAACGAAAACTGTGGAGACTCCCACACTTCCCACAATTATTCACTACTTTGACAATTCAAGTGAGGAAAACCATTTGAATGGCCATAATGACCGGCAAACTAAAACATGAAATGAATGAAAATGCTAAACATCAGACAGGCCTCCAAAAAACTAAACTATGAACGATAGAAAAACACAAACATTTTAGGACGACAAAACTGATGATTCAATGGCAAGACGATGGTACGAATTTTCCTTGACAGGGATCGAACCATCCTGACAGGGTTTCGGAATTTGTTCGAAAGAGTCACCGTGGCCCTTGAACGTAAAGGAGGAACACGGATGGGTTTTAATCAGTAAGAGTCTGACACGCCGCCGCCCTTCCGCTCCACACAGAGCGATAGAAGTCATTTGATGATTTCCCATTCTTAAAAAAAGGGGGTCGATCCATATTACTCATAGGCTTTTTTTTTAAGGATGGGAAATCATCAAATGACTTCTTCCGCTCTGGGTGGAGCGGAAGGGTGTGTCAGACTCTTACTGACTAAAACCCATCCGTGTTCCTTCTAAAGCCCTTTGCGTTCCAGGGCCGCGGTGACTCATTCGAACAAATTCCGCAGCCCTGGCAGGCTCTGGCCCTAGCGGGCCCCGTCCTCTATGCTGACATCTCTTTGAGGCGCGCGCGAAACACAACGTGCCATCGAACCGGGCCTGGTGGTGATCGGACAGCGAGCCACCCAACGCTCGCCGTCCGCAGGCCCGCGCCTACGGTAGCCGGGGATCGCCCTACGACTCCCGACGCCCGGGGCGTCTTCTCCTGTATACTCATAGGCCTTACACCGCGTAAATAGCAGTTAAGTAAATTATGAGGGTAAATAACATCAGCTGAATAACTAACTAAAAACATCCTATATCATTACTTTGCATTAATTTAAATCCTAAAAAAATATATTCTAAGTTTAACATTAACTTAAAGTACCAGGGCGACAGAAACTGACAGGAGATATTGCAACACCATTCCTTTTCGTAAAAAAATATATTCTAAGTTTAACATTAACTTAAAATACCAGGGCGACAGAAACTGACAGGAGATATTGCAACACCATTCCTTTTCGTATCCAGCACAGGTCTCCGCAAAGCTAATAACACACTTTCCTCACTGTCATTCGTGAGGTGAAAACCAACTTGGCTCACTAATGCTTAACCAACTAAGTTACTCATCAAACAAGAAATTCCACGATCCTCACATGAACTCCACTTCCTTTGCCGAGCAAATCTAAGGAAATTGAGTTATGAATAAGACATTTTCTGTTCCGTGTATAAATGTGTGCTAAGAATGGTAGATTGACGGCACGTTATTTTGAGTGTGGTTTGATTGTTGTGAGATGTGAGTAGTTTAGTATGATTCGTGGTAGATATATGTTACGGTTTATAAACTCCTGGTCAAAACAAAATTTTTACAGACCACAAATGTACTACTAGTTAGTGTGTAGTGGGAGGATTAAAGAAAAGTGGCATTCAACATACTGGTATATCAGCTATGAACGCCTATTTCATTAAACACCCAAAAAACCATATAATTTTTTGGGTGTTTAATGAAATAGGCGTTCATAAATCTATACTTAATATAATAAAGCTGAAAATTGTTTGAAATCGCTAATCTCTGGAAGTACCAGTCCATTTGGAAAATTATTTTGTATATGATAGGAGGAAGGCTTTTCGGGCGCCATTTTTGTAGTATGAAATAAAAAAAAAGAACACCAAAATGAATTAAAAAAAAAAAAAAAAATTATGTTAAAAATCACATAATTTTATTTCACGTATTGAATGTGGCGATTGTTCTTTTTTTTTATTTCAGTCTACAAAAATTATAGGCTATACGGGAACGGGAAAAAAATACGGGAACAGGAAAAAACGGGATATAAAGCTAGTAAATTATAAAATCTCAACGGTAGATCCATAACACCGTACTCGCTATAGTATTCAGGAAACAATCGGTGCACACAATACTAGAAACTAATAGGCTATTAATTGTGGCGACAATGCAGCTTGATTAGCCAGTCATTGTGGCGCTTGTAGGTGCCACGGACTAATCTAGCGTCTAATTAATGCCCTATGACACTAAATACTGGGTACAGAAGGTTTGTTCCGACCAACAAACTTTTGAGGTTCCAGTCTCAACGAATGACAAACCTGAAGACAATAATTTGTTATGGTGTACAACAAAAAGTATTCTATCCTTACTTCTACACTAATATTATAAAGAGGAAAAATTTGAATTTTTGTGTGTGTATGTTTGTTTGTAATGAATAAACTCAAAAACTCCTAGACCGATTTGAAAAATTATTTCAGCACTGGATAGCTACATTATCAGCAAGTACATACGTAGGCTATATTTTATCCCCGTACTCCCACGAGAACGGGAACTACGCGGAGGAAACCGCGTGACATCCGCTAGTATTTTATAAATGCGAAAGTTTGTATGTATGGATGTTTGTTACTCTTTTACGCAAAAGCTACGAAACGAATTTTGATGAAATTTGGCACAGAGGTAGATTATAGTTTGGAATAACACATAAGATACTTTTTATCCCGGGAGTATGTTCCTTTAGGATAATTTTCGACATTCACGCGGGCAGCAGCTAGTCAATTTATATAACGGTGTTTTTCATGGAATGACTGGGTAACATGATTTCCTTGCAATTACTTGTTGTTAGACTTGAAAGTATCTGGTTTAAGTGACAAAAAGTTTAGGCAGTGTGTCGTAGATTTACGAGCCGTACTCTTCGAGATACGAACATTACATTTTTTGTTTGTTTGTCTGCAGGAAGTAATCTTTGAAAACATTGATACGTTTTCAAAACTGTATATCTCGCAGACACTCCTGCAACAGCAAGCTACACTGTAACTAATTGGCAAATACCACCAAAGCCAAGCCGCGGTATAATCGCTCTAAGAGATCGCTATACGTGACTGCCCTTGTGAGCATACGCCTGTTTCCGCTCATTGTATGGAACCAACCTTCTGCCCAGTCTATCTGTTTCGTGGCACATTGTGTTTATTAGTGATAGAGTTACAGTGTTGCTTTACCAGTCATTTCATTATAAGGTTATTGGGTAACGTAATTACTATGCCCTGGCTGTGGCTTTCACGTGAATACAGCCGGTAACATTTGCCAAGGTGAGGTCAGCCTCTAAAATATACACAGTCAACATCATTCGTACTTCGACCGTTACTGCTACGATATTTGAACAAGCGTATATCTGTATAAGTGTATTATAATTAATTTATTTATTAAGAGTTATGGGTGCCAGAGAATGGGTGGCGTCGCCGAGGCCGGCCCAGAAAGCGGTGGCGAGATGATTTGGATGCACACCGAGAAGGCTGGTTCGAGGTGGCGCAAGAAAATAATGTCTGGAAGGATATGGGGGAGGCCTTTGCCCAGCAGTAGGACACAATAGGCTAAGAAAAAAAATTAAGGGTTATGAATAATAAATGTTGATTGATGAAGAGGGAGACCAAAGTAAAGATAGAGTAATGAGTGACATAAAAGAGCCAGTGATAGCATACCGGGTGATAGGGCAGAATTGAGGATGAAAAAGTATTGCATCCACCCCAATAGCACATAGGATAGCGGCAGGAAGATGATGATTAGTTCAAGAAATCTCGATTTTAAAATTTGTTACAAAGAAGCAAGAAAGAAAGAAAAGTAGTTTATTTGGCACACACAGATACACACAATATAGGTACAAATAAAAGAAAACTTAATCCTAAAACAATTATATTGTGTGCCCCGCGACTACGCTAAATTGGTCAAGTTCAGCAAAAAGCCAGACAACTAGTTAAGTAGTTCCCTGACGCTGGTTTTCAAATGAACCGTATGTTGAAGTGTAAGGATGTGAATCAGTTTTATTAAGGTGTTAAATATATAGGTACATAGATAAATGATGTAGTAAACAATAAATATATATGTATAGTATTTGGCGTCCAGTGATAAAAAGTTTGTGTTAATAATAAAAATATAATTATAGACATAAATAAAATGGTTGAAACAACAAGCACAAATTTATACGGGAACGGGAACGAAGTCGCGGGCAATAGCTAGTTAATTATAAAATCTCAACGGTAATCCACAACACCGTACTCGCTATAGTATTCAGGAAACAATCGGTGCACACAATACTAGAAACTAATAGCCTATTAATTGTGGCGACAATGCAGTGATATGAATAATATTTTGGCGTACAGTGATAAAAAAGTTTGAGTTAATAACAAAAGTATAATATATGTATAGACATAAATAAAACAGTTGAAACAACAAGCACAAATTAATGACAAAAACCGTTCTGCAGAACAAACAGAAACCAGTTTCGTGCGATGTGGTACATTTTTCACTGTGTCGTTTTTTTGCCCAAAGGTTGACTGGTAGATAATGCCTTGTTGCATTAATTCTGCCTATGATCCAAAAGTTTAAATAAATAATCAACAACCATTCGTCGTCTTTTCTCCTCATTATACAAATTTTATTGGGGTCAAAGCAGTATGTATTTTTCTCCCACACATCTCAATTACCATCATCGTAATAGTCACGTATCGTCATAGTTTTTTAGTTCCCGTTCCCGTAGAAGTACGGGGATAAAATAAAGCGTTGTTACTCGCTGATAATGTAGCTATCCATTTGATTGCTGAAATATTTTTTCAAATCGGTCCATTAGTTTTTAAGTTTATTCGTTACATACAAAAATTCAAATCTTTCCTCTTTATAATATTATTAGTATAGATAATGTTCTCATGGGATGTTACTTATTCACTAAAGTCATAAATTACTTTCTCAATCTCCAATTTTCTAGCTCCAAAACGTATTTAAACAGGTATTCTAACCCAAAGGGCACCTTATTACCCGATCCTACTTACAGTTCTCACTGAGGATTCAATTTAAATCCTAAAATCTTCGATCTCCGGGGTTTTGAATAATTAAGCGGTTCTGACCCGAGTCCCTTGATAGTGAACGTAGCTTTAAATTATTATTGTAATAAAGTAGCGTTTCCATCATCCTGTATTATGGAATCGTAGGTAGTAGGTACCTATGGTCGAGACCAGATAAACGTGCAATAACGGTCATCGACCCTCATAAATTTATTGACATAGTTAATTCCGAAAGCAGAAATAATGACATAAAGTTGTCCTGAATCGACACCTATCGTGATCTCTTACTTTTTCTAGTAAAGAAAAACCATTCATAATTATTTGTCCGGGTACCGGTACGCAGAGAAATTAAGAAGAGAGCAATGAACTTTATTATAAAATTTACTGGCGCCCACCATAACCAGTATATAGAAATTAAGACCAAAGGCCGTTTTTTAAATAGTTAGATAACTTTTACCAGAAGACTAAAAATGGCGGTTTAACAGATTTTAAGAAGAAAATGATATGTCATAGAACTATATTTATTCTTCAGTTGAAAAAAATATGACCATTGAAAAATCAGTCCTAAATCCGAAACACGTGAAAAACGCGTCATGATATTTTAGCTGGAATAGCTAAACCAGGGAGATTTACACTGAAATAGTTTAGTCCCCAACCATTGAATAATTGTCATTGATTGCTGCAAAATTGAAACTAATGCCCGTTTTCACTAACACTATTATTTGCAATTAAATGGATGACTAAAAAAACGCTGTTATTTATAGGTTGGCTTAGCGCTGCTATTTATACTTAGGTTTTTATTTAGGTGTAACAACCTGTATACATAACAGTCTTTGCCTGTCTTTCTCTTTGGCCTGTGCTAAATAAATTTTATTCTTTCTTTCTTTCTTTCTTTAGGTTACAATGCCAAAGGCAAAATAAGTAATCTATTTCATTTAATCTCCAGTGTGTTTCATCACCTCAATATGCTATCAAGTCTTGTTGATTATAGTCCCTGGCAATCTATCAATAAGTTGAAAATGCTGTTGGAACAGATTTATTTGCGAGAGGTAGGGGAGAATGGATGTCCTGCTCGGCATGGCATGGGAGAGACCTTTTTCCAGCAGTAAATTTCAATAGACTGGGTGTATTGATTGGTTGACCACTTGAAACCGACAGATTTTCATTCATCATCGCCATTTTAGCCGAAAGACGTCCACTGACTCTTCTGAATCGACCGGTTCTGTGTATTTCACACCCAGCGGATTCCCGCAGCCTTCACCAGGTCATCGGTCCACCTTGTGGAAGGCCGTCCGACTCTTAATATAGATGTTTCCAGGTTATCCATTCCATCTATATCTGTTCCAAATTTCATCAAAATCGATTCAGTAATTTAGGTGTGAATACTCATTTTCCCATTTATAATATTAAATCACGAAAATAAGCTCCAAGCTGAGACCTCTCTTCTGATAAACATACATTCACTCTTCTACAAACCTACAAATCAGAGAGCCTAAAGGCCTTGCCATCTCATCTCAGCGTCCGGAACCGCGGCCGTAAAACGCCTGCACGTCTGAAAGGCTCGCGTGATATACAGCGTCGGCTGGGTACATTACCAGAGATTTATCACCCTCTTCCGACGCGCAACTGATTGCTCATGCTGTAAATTTACCATTCTCTTGATTAACTTAATAGTTTCGTGGTTGGTGTTAAGAGTTTGAAGCGACTTTAATTTATTATGAGATGAAATTATTTTCACTTTTCTGGTGGATGTGAAAAGCAGAGGACCGGATGATGTGGCGACGCTTGGAGAAGGCCTATGTCGAACAGAAGTCGTCTTTTGGTTGAAATAATGATAATTATCTGTAGAAATATATTTAAAGAAAACAAAACCTGAGGAATAGACATCATTTCCTCTTAAATCAACCATCGCTTTTCATCAACGAGCCTTAAAAAAATATTAAACCTAAATGGTTCCAAATAAACGAAAACTTTATTATTACTGACTATCCGAAAAAATGCCTTTTCAAAGTGAACCCACCATTAAATACCACTAAACTCGACTTCCATTTCTATTACAAAAGTTACTGTCTCCAAAAATCTAATATCTTAGCTGGTGCGGAACCCGTCTCTGTCTTAGAGATCCGCCCTCGGCACTGTGTCCACTAATCAAGTAAGCCAGAGGAAGTAATTAAAACGTTCGGGGAAGCCCACTCATTTAGCTTAAAGAAACTTCACTTTCTGTTAAGATGCGATATACTGTTTTTTTTTTCCTTTTGTACTTTGCATCTTGGTGTTTTATTTGTCGAGAATCACGTGACATTTTCTTACTCATAGGCATATTATGGTAGAGCCGCACATTATTGGCCACGCTTGTACTACGAAGTCCGCATTGCCCTTTCCCTAATATGTCTTCGTAGGCACCAGAAAAATGAAGCAGTAATGCTAGCGAAGGAGGAGGCGGGCCGCGCGAGGGAAAGGCAAGGCCTTTGCCCCAACCGCCGCACAGGAGAAGACGCCCCGGGTGTCGGGAGTCGCAGGGCGCACCTTAGGCGCGGGCCTGCAGACGGCGAGCGTTGGGTGGCTCGCTGTCCGATCACGCAGGCCGGGGTCGATGGCGCGGTGTGTTTCACGCGCGTCTCAAAGAGATGTCAGCATAGGAGACAGAGCCTGCCAGGGTTGGGCAATTTGTTCGAAAGAGTCACCGCAGCCCTGGAACGCAAAGGGCTTTAGAAGGAACACGGATGGGTTTTAGTCAGTAAGAGTCTAAAAAAGTAAGGCACAAGAAAAATAAATTAAATTACGAAGCGTTATTTCTTTGTTTCCGTTTTTTAAATTAATAATTATAAATGTCAATTTAATGTAGGTTGGTCATTGACCGTTATTGCAAATTTATTTGGTGCCTACCATATAACTACTTATATGTAAATATGTTTGACGTTCCATAATATTCCGCTTATAATTATGTGTTTTTTGCTGTCCAATTGTTGTCTGGTCGTTAAATCGTTTTCATAGAATTAATTTTGTGTACACAATAAAGTATATTCTTCTTAATTAGTTAGGTGCAGATAACCTAACTTAAAAGTGCATTTTAATCTCATCCATCCAAATATTATAAATACGAAGTGTGTCTGTCCGTCCGTTACCTATTCACGCTTAAACCACTTATATGAAATTTGGCATAGAGATAATTTAAGTCCCGGGAAAGGACATTGTAAGTTTGTATGGGGAATCAATAACCGCTGAATACCAGCGCTGCGTTATTTATTTTTTAGATATCGCAGCATAAGCTGAGATAGGGACCATTTTGGCCTCGCACAGATAATTATTTTATTATACTGTTTAGTTATTAATTTTATTTTACTGATTTGTTTGTCTTGTGCGAGTCCCAAATAAACAATTTTTTCTTTCTTTATGAATAACTGCCGATTTAGATGAAATTTGGTACAGAGATAGATTAGACCTTAGGGCTTGAAGGGTTTGAAATAGGGGATGAAAGTTTGTATGGGAGTCCGTCATTATTAAAGATAAAAACGTGAACCTTTGTATCTAGACACTTGATAAAAATAAATAAACATGACTGTTTAAACGTTTTTGAAAAAATAGTATCTTAAAAATCAAAATGGCTGCCCAAAGTCATTCCACGCAGACGACGTCGTGGACAAAAGCTAGTACATAATAACACCAAATAAAACTGGCCGGTTCCACCGTGTGAAACAGCCCTAACAATGAAATATAGAATCGCGGTCCTGACTTATAAAAGACAGTCACTTAATTGAAGGATCTCGTCAGTCGGTGGCCGGCTCAATCTTTCGCCAACTATTATTTATATCGGCCATCTTGGAAGCCTTCCAATTTAATTCGGACAATCCTTCACACTCTTCGTTTATAGAGCAAAAATTTGTTAGCTGTACCAAAGATAAATGAGCTCTTATTTATTTACTTTCAAGCTGGATTGTGTTTGCTTGATGAAATGACAAAAAGTAAAGCAATAGCAGTTTTGTTAGCTGGAAAGCAGATTGTGATGGAGTGATGAATTGTCTTTTATAGATTCGTTGAAACATCGCAATAGGGAATATGCATGCATTTTTTTATATGCAAAATGAAATACTTATTAGCTCTAGTAAACAATTATGAAATATTTTTTTAAATACCTTCATCAGCGATGAAGTTATAAAGCTTCAAAGATGACAATTAGAAAGAGAAGATCGATACGAACTCTGACGTCAAATACTATGTGTATACAGCTGCGATAGAAAACGGCGTCTCCGCGAGAGTGACGGATATATTTGTTTAAAATAGTCATATCTCGTTTGTTTTTCGATCAATTTTGATTCTAATTTCACTGTTAGTATTATATTTTTGTATATTTTTAGATAAACTGTTTAGATAATAAATATTTTTTCATGCATATTCCCTATTGATGCGAGGATCTTGATGACATGAAGCTGAAAGGGTGGAGACGGTGCGCATAATCGTTGGTTTCCTAAAAAAACAGACAGCCAAAGAAAGCCGTCATACTAATGCTCTAAAACTAAAACCCATTTTTTATGGTATATCTTTAAATGTCTTCTCCCGCTTTTTGCGGAGCGGGAGGAAGTGACAGACTCTTACTGAATAAAACCCATCAGTGTTCCATTAAATCCTCCGTGCCTCGGAAAGCACGTTAAGCCGTTGGTCCCGGCTGTCATTTGTAGATCTTTGGCAGTCGTTACGGATAGTCAGAAGCTAGATAATCTGTCACCAGTCTTGCCAACGAGTACCGTGTTACTCAGTTAATGGGTTGTGGAGGTCTGGTAGCAGCCGCTCCACGTAAAATACTGGTATTCAGCTGAATCCGGTTTGACTGAAAGCCGACCCCAATATATTTGGGAAAAGGCTAGGCAGATGATGAGTGTTCCATTAAATGCCCTAAATAATAATAATAATCAATTTATTTTCAAGTATCAAGACTCAATTACAAAAAAAAATATATACACATTAGTCACAATTACAATTCCAAAAGCATTATTAGGTCATCATTATAAATTACATAATATTACAAAATTACAATTATTGCATAAATGCAAGTCATATGTGTCGCCCACAACAGTGCGCAATGATGGAGCAATCTAAACGGTCCGCGAGCGCGGCCAGCATGCTGTTAGCACTCCCCCGCACCCGCCGCACCAGCGACACGTAAATGCGTTCCATTGCCGCGATAACTCTTTCGAACAGTTTCCTGCAACCTGGTCTAATGAGATGTTAAACTTCAAGATGCATAAAACTATAGCTAGTCATAGTATTCCATAAAAGTAGCACAGTATTATACAAAACTCGTGCAGTAAACAGAAATCTCAGCACATTCCGTATTAAGTTTCAACTGCTCGCATTTCGCATGTTAGTAGTACACACGACAGACATCAAACTATACAAGCCCAGCAAAACCAGACCTAGCTTTGCATTGGCTACCCGTACAATACAAGGTCAGGTTGTACTGGAGATGAGTAACTTGTTATATTTTCGTATGTACTCCGCGGAGAACTGGGCGTGTTCATGCATTTTTAATGCGAATTTATTATAGATACCGCTGCGTTCACATCGATTTGTGTCTTCAATATCTTAGAGAGCTATAAAGTTTTTATGGGATGCCAAAATATGCTTTTAAAAGCCTGCCTAAATTGTTAATGGAGTGTTGATGACTCCCCCGAGTCCCTAATAGGGCTTTAACCTTATACCATAATGTACAGGATATCCAAAGAATAATTTGTTCAAAGCAACTGCCGCTAGTTTCTTAAAGTCACTTGACATAATATATGTCAAGATAATGGTTAATAATTACATAATATTACATAGATGCGTAAGATAATAACCACGGTTTATAAGGCACGTATGAAATATGATGCTGGAAAAGGATGCCCGGAGTATAATGGACCGAGTTCCGCACAAATGCATCCGTACTCGAAGAATAGAGTAGGCAGGATAGTGACTCTATCGAACGCCTTGTCGTGCAAGGCAGAGTCGAAGGCACCAGGCCGCGCGGTAGTACACCCGTGCGATGGACTGACCAAATCAAGTCTGCTGTGGGCGGCCCATTGCATGAGTGTACTAGGATGACCGCTAACGAGCAAAGATGGCGAGAAATTGTGAAGAAAACCCGGAACACTACATAACGAACACGACCGCTCTGGCAAGAGCGTTACGACTGCGCTTGCATAACCTACGAAAACGCATTTCCGAAACACGACAATATGAAAAACAGTTTTGCTAACTATCTACAAGACATTAGAGTAGAATATCCTGCGGCTTCGCTCGCTTTAAAGTAGCCTATATTTTTCATATATCTCAGTACCAAAATTAATTAGAATCGGTTTGGTGATAATGGCGTAAAAGAGTAACAAACAAACAATTTTAACACTTATGCATTAATCATATTAGTTAGAAAGTTAGAATTGTACACCAAAATAGTTAAACAGTTTGTACAAGATTATGACGTAACTATCCAAACAGAACTCTGTTTAAATAACACAAAAGTTATCATCGAAGGGATCATCAGTAAATATTGTTTAATTGAGCTTCGTAAGGTTCCGCTGCAAAAAAAGTGATAGCAAGTTACATCCAACACCTGTAAGGTCGGCTTCACACTGCGTTTCAATTTAGAAGCCAATGAAAACAAACTGCAGTGCCTTGCTACCCTATTATACGGACCGACAGACTATTACCATATACAACGCGTAACAGAATAAACGCAATACCTGAGAAGTGGTGTTTGTATTTGTCAACTTTTATAATGGGGCCAACATTCTTTTTTTTTAGGGATTGGAAATCATAAAATTACTTCTTCCGCTCTGGGTGGAGCGGAAAGGTATGTCAGGCTCTTACTGACTAAACCCATCCGTGTTCCTTCTAAAGCCCTTTGCCTTTTAGTGCCGCGGTGACTCTTTCGAACAAATTCCGCAACCTTAACAGGCTCTGACCCTAGCGGGCCCCGTCTCCTATGCTGACATCTCTTTGAGGCGCGCGTGGAACACAACGCGCCATCGACCCATGGGGCCAACACTGAAATCGCGAAATAATAAATCGACTGCCCCATCCATTTCTGTGCCCATAACTTGACAAAATTTACTTTCGCGATTTCGATATTGGTTCATAATGATGAGTATAATGACCCGTTTTCAGGTATTGTGTTTATTCTGGTACACATTGTATATCGGTATAGAAATTAGAACCCGGGGGCGTAATGCCAGACATTATATTTTCACAGACACGGGTTGCTCTGTGTCCGTAGGTATTTTGCGTTAATGAATGAAGGTCATAGTAAATATCAGCACAGACAATGTCTGTGTTGAAATACATTTTGCTTTAGAATATTGGAGCAAAATACATGCGAGTACAGACAGTCGCAATTACTTTTTAGTTTAAGGAAAGTTTACGAGCTCGGGACTTGGGGCACCCCGACTCGGACTAGATAAGTTAGTTAGGCTAGGGGATGGCGGGGACTGAAAGACCTCGCAGACCCCGCCATCCCTTAGTTTTTTTTTAAACCACCTAGAAATAGGGCTCCGTCGACCAGTCCCGCATTAAAAGTTTATAACATTTTAAGCTTAGGTACTACAATTTTCTGTACCTTTACAATTGTGTTTTATTTAATTTTACATAATATATGTCTCAAAACCGTGCCAAATCTTTTGCTCTGCACTCGTTTGTAGTTTTTTTTTAAATGACGAGCATAATGTTTACTTATTCGGAGAAGTAGAATCACTTTATTAATGTAATATTATTATTTTTACTGAACTGTAAACGATGACGTTCAAAAGTGCCGTTTAATGGCCTAATTGAAATAATCGTTTTGACTTTGACTTTGACTTTGAAGGTCTGTTTTGAAATACATTTTTCTCTTTAGTGTAACGAGCACAAAGCGGTCCAGCATAAACTGTCAGTGGTACGCGACCCATGGTTCTAGACAAAGTGTCATTCAACCAGCGATAGTGATTGTCAAAAAGTCCAACATGCTTGACATGTGCCATCGAAATGTCACGAGGTCAAACTCTATCCTTTTTTTGAAGTTCTTATGGGAGGGTCGTAACGTAACGCGTTACGGCGCCAGTCTGTCTGGCTTCCCTTTCTCTCACGCATGCGGCAACGGTAGGCAGGCTCTTTTTCTCTCACTGTAACTGACAGCGCTAGTCGTATTTCGGACAGACGCTTCCCATATTAAATAGTTCAACTTAGATTAGTTAATGTTATCACTTCTCTCCGTTTTTTTTTTTTGTTAATGTTCAGCTGAGCCGATGTCGACTATTCTGTCAATGTTTAAACTAAATCGGTAAAGCAAGTTTATATTTTACACAATGAAGGATTTATTTAGAATGAACCATTTGAATTGTCAAGGTCGATCAATCAAAAATGTGATTTAACAGTTGCACGTTCCAAAATGAAAGTGCAAGAAACTCCACGGCCCCCATGATTTTGCAGCATAACATATTCTACCAGCGATAAAGATTGTCAAAATCCCCAAATTGTAAGCTTGACATGCGCTTTCTAAATTTCACATAGTAAATACCTTGCATTTTGAATTTTCGTCAATCGCTGTCGTTGATAGTCTCTTCAGGGATTCAATTAATTCCTGTGGGCCCTGATTCGCTATGACACTTGAGGAAAACACGTGTAACGTAATTGCTTTACAGGTAAATTAATTTACTTGAATTTCTCGGTGAGGTACGCGTAATATCGCCTTCATTTTGTGAGCTACGTTTCTTGTACATATGTATGTGCGGTACCTACGAGAAAGATAACGGAGGTCATTTTAGCGGAAGAGGAGGAAGGTGTACAAAACTTGACCTTTGCGGACGTAGAGGTTAGGTAAAGGAGGCCAAGGTGGCTATTTTGAAATGATAACTTCTTATGGGAGAGTAACCCGCTTCGTAACGTAACGCGTTACGGCGCCAGTCTTTCTGGCTTCCCTTTCTCTCACGCATACGGCAGCGGTAGGCAGGCTCTTCCTCTTTCATTCTAACCCACAGCGCTAGTCGTATTTCGGACAGACGCTTCCCATATTAAATAGTTCAACTTAGATTAGTTTAAGTTGTCACTTCTGTCGGGCGTCCCGAGACTCACATGTTTTTTTTTTAATGGCAGTAATGGTTGGTTGCAATGAATTATGGAAGGGAACCATATTTCACAAAAAACAGTTCTAGGATTTTTTGACCTTTTAGGCTATTTCTTAGTGGTCCATAAACTAACATCTCACATGGTCTTGAACATGGGACCCAAAACTGGAAACTTTATTTTTATCTGCCGCTTGTTTGAAGCTGATTTCTTTTATTACAACTCCTCTAAATCCATGCGGATAAGGCAATGCGTGGGCTAAGTTCTGTTACAATCCAACTACTTACACTCTCGAGTCTCATTTTCTAAGAAACGAATCCAACGAAAATAGATTCAAGTTACTTCCTTCAAGCTCAACACGTCCAATTGAGCAGATTAGCTACAAAAGGTCGACAAAAACTAAAAATAAACAATTCTTATATTAACAAAAACGATCAGCCCGGAATAATCTCCACGTAATATAAAACAACAAATGTTTAAGCTCCAAGAAAATTACAAGAAAATCTCTTTCCCAATCATTGTTTGTGTTTGTTGCCAAGACATTTATCTTATCCGCGATATCGGGGCACAATGGACTCCGTTTTAAGTCATTTATAACTAAAACGTTCACCCTGTAGGTAAATAAAGCTCAGCTACCCTCAATTTTATATAAAAGGCAATAACTAGCAAGGACACGCCATTGTACAAAGATACAGAAATGAAAAGATCTTTAAAAATGGTGGCCTTATTATAAAAGACGTTTTTCATGAATTTGTGTCCAAAGTTCTTTAATATTTTAGACCTCTGTAGTATAATTTTCATAACCATGGCGTTTTGCGTTTGGTTAGGGAAAAAGTTAAATCTATCTGCGTTTTGGGGTAAAAAATAGAATAATTTTAAGTTACATAATTATGGTAACGACATTATCAATAACATTCTCTTATGCCCTTTTCAGTTGGGGTCGGCGAAATGTTTCTGCTTCTTGAATACTGCTTCATTGATCGCCAGTTCAGTAGTCATGACCAGTCCACCAATCAGTTGCCATATAATCTTCCGTACAATCCATCCATCTTTAATCATGTCTTCTTTTACACTTCTAGTCACATACACAAACACTGAGTGAATTCACAAGGATTGTGTTGTTTATAAATTACAATAAGCGCGTTTCATTGCAATGAGGAATAAAAAAACCTATATATACTAATATTATAAAGAGGTAAAGTTTGTATGTAATATCTGGATTTTGAAAATTCTTTTACCAGTAGAAAGTTACATTATTAGTGAGTGTCATAGCGTATATAGCCTTATATACGAGAACGGGAAAATACGGGATATGTGCGTACAAAGTCGCGGGCGAATTGCTAGTAATTAATATAGAGTAAGGTTCGTGTAAGTCCAAGCAAAATCCCTGCAAATATTTCGACACCTTTTGAAATTTCGGTCAAAACAGAAGCACAATCTATTCATAATATTATCAAGAACGTTACCGAACAGTGGTGCAACGCACGAAGGAACTCATTCGAGTTCCCCTCAAGAGCTGAAGCCTAAGACGATGTTCTGTAGGCAGAGCAAACGCGGCGTCACAAAGCATAGACTATAGACGATGGTACCGGGACAGGGAAGCCCGCAAGCCTATCTGTAGCGCTTGTAAAACCACTGTTATGCATGTAGGGGGTAGGGTTGTCTCACCTGTCAGGGTTGCCGAATTGCTCGAATGAATTACCGTGGCCGAAGGCGAAGGTCATTTGCAGGAACACGGGTGGGTTTTAGTCAGTAATAATCTGAGACTCCCTTCCACTACGCCAACAGCGGGAGGAGTCACCTGATGACTTACCGTGTAAAAAAAAATTGGTTGTCTGTAAAATCGGTTTACGGACGATAGTTTAACATGACAACGTCATAACAAAACATTGATGAAATGATCGTAACGTTACGATGAGCGTAACGTTACAATGAGTCATCCTTTTTCGTGCGTGCAGCCGGCGTTCATCGATTTATTAGACGTTGTCACGTCAAAAAACAAAAGGGTTGAGTCACAATAGAATTAAGATGTTGTTTAATTCAATGGCGGGCCTACTTGCCTCACGTATTCTCTACAAGTCAACTAAGAGTGGTGAAGAGATAACATGACATGTGCTTTGTTTCTAAACCACAATAAGTTAATTCAAATAAATAATGTGTGTTTTCGGAAATGTTGAATAATGCATTGAACAATTATTATCTAGGCTCAACCACTCCAACATACAGCTAAATCAATACAGTTAAGTCAAGAGTTTGCTCATCTTGAAACCAAAAAAAAAACATCATCATAATTCGGTCATCATTATACAAAAACAACATAAAACCGGAATCACGATTAATGGAGCCTACTAAAGCAACAATAACAGCCTTCAACTTGAGCTTACGTAAGTGGCAGATGATACTCAATTTCTCCCCTAAAACAATATGGAATCAAAGAAAATGAATAGAAATTAAGAAAAGGGGATGACCGAAATGGTAATGGCGTTAACGAAATTAAAATCGCCATTTACGGAGCACATTTAACGCTAAGGAATTAAAACAGATCAGAGAAATGGTCTTGATGGGAAGATTTCGGGTTCTGTTTGCGCAATGATTTAATTGATCGATGTAATTAAGGTTTTGTAGCTAAGGAAGTTACTTTGAGGTTATATATTGTTTTAATGCTACGACTTTTTAGAGTACTAACCGAGATAATGGTGTATTTGGCTGCCTTATTACTGTAGTAGTCTCAGCCCATAGCTTGAATGTATACCCGATTGATGGTAATAGATTCACCCGTTATAACACGGATTTTAAACAAACATAACCGGCGCTTCAGTGTGCTGTAGATAGGGACACCACTGCCAAACCCTTCGGTCAATACTAGAGTAATTTTGTGAAACTATCATCTTTCAAACCGAAACAGGAAGATTTACAGCAGCAGAATACCCTGGACTACCCCCTTTTTAGGTTATTTCAGTCCAACCAAAAATTGTCCGGTAGATATGACTGTTAGCGATAAGACCGCATAGGATCCTTTTTTTAAGGATAGGATATCATCAAATGACTTCTTCCTCTGGGCGGAGCGGAAGGGAGTGTCAGACTCTTACTGACTAAAACCCATCCGTGTTCCTCCTAATGCCTTTGCGTTCCAGGGCCGCGGTGACTCTTTCGAACAAATTTCGCAAATTGTACCCTTGTTTTAAGGATAGGATAACATCAAATGGCTTCTTCCTCTGGGCGGAGTGGAAGGGAGTGCCAGACTCTTACTGACTAAAAAAACCCATCCGTGTTCCTTTTAAAGCCCTTTGCGTTCCAGGGCCGCGGTGACTCTATCGAACAAATTCCGCAAATTGTACCCTAACAATTAAGTTTTTGTAAGAAAGTTGTGTAACTAGTTCTAGTGCATAATAAAGTATATTATATTTTCTATCTAATAAAATTCTGTTCCAATCAAGTGGCAACCCTACAGTAGGGTCAGTGCATGTTTCACGTGGCCGGGGCAGCCTATTAATTCAGTTTACATTGCAACTAGCTGCGGAGGTGAGCTACCCTTAAATTATTTATAAGCTGTGTACACCAGTGTGATGCATAGACTATGCCTTGTCTATGTCATATCCACACTTTATGGTAATCTCGCAAAAATATCCACAGGAATATTTATGAGGCGATTTTCTAGACAGCCAGAGAAATGTGCTCTAGCGGGATTTAGTTTGTGCACTTAATTTTTGTGACTGTAAGTTTGAGCGTAGTTTTTATATATAGATTTTGTTTGGCAGTTAAGCGAAGTGAACACGATTGTTTGTCAAATTAGCTACCAACAGCCGGTCGATTCTGTAAACATATCTTGGGACAACTCACACACGGTCATCCGATCCCAAACTAGGCGGAGCCTGTGCTATGGCAACCAGACGACTGATAAACATACTTATATATTTCTAAAGACATACATATTATAGATAAATTACACCCAGACACAGAACAAATGATCATGCTCATCACACAAAGATTTGTCCTGGGTGGGAATCGAACCCACGACCTCCGGTCTAGCAGTCAGGGTCACTAACCACTCGACCAACAGGCCAGTGAAGGCTTGGTTGAAGTGATCACGAAGTGAGCTGTCAATCCATCTTGATTATATGCATTGACAGCTCACCTCGTGGTCACTTCACACAAGCCTTCACTTCGACATGTTTACAGCATCGACCAGCAGTAGCTGAAACGTCATCTTTGCCTTTCAAAAATGACGTCCCAGCTACTGTTGGTAGCTAATTTGACAGTTGGTTAAAGGCAGATACGTTATTGAATACGGCCGTAAGTGTTATTAGTTACATTTGTCATCAGTCTTGCCAAGAAGTCCCATGTTACACAGTTACTGGGTGGTGGAGGTCTCATAAGCAGTTCTCCACGTAAAATATTGCTGAATCTGGTTTGACTGGACGCCGACCCGAAGGTTGTGAAAAAGCAAGGCATAACATCGTGAAGGATACTTTTACTTCATCAACTTAAACTTATATTAACCTAAACTATCAACCGCCAATCTCCAAACCACACGTTACGTGTACGTTTCGATAGATCTTCCCATCTATAAAGGGCCTCTGGCGCGTCCCTAAGCTTTCATTACGACATAATCCTAGATTAATCACCAGCTCTATGGGATATACATAAAAATTATTTTATATACGTAATGGAATGGTTAGGGAGATAAAGTGGAAATTTGATGGCGGGGTGGGGTAACGAACTGTGACGTCAGACGTTTGACTCCATTCTTTATTACCAGGATATAAGAAGATTGAGGACGTAGATGCGATATCATAAAGTACATTGGATGGGCAAGCTAATTGGATAGAGTTGGCCTAGATTTTGGCTGAAAAAATATGTAAGTAAGAAATGTATTATTTTTCTGAGTGAGCTTCTTTTTGCGTTTTGTGCTCATTTTTGTTGGTTGCTGTACGGTTTTATTGCCGATATCATACTTAATAAACACAATATATTATTTTCTGTGTTGTTCTCAACGCAAATGAAGAAACTTTAAACTGCACTCTTACTATGTTTTTGTTTTAAAATTAAGCTGTCTTTTATTTGTGTCTACAATGTGTGTCTCTGTGTGTGCCAAATAAACTAGTTTTCATTCTTTCCTTCTTTCTTTACTCTTTACATCTCCGCCTGCATACATCTTCAAGTCAAGTATTCAAACTAATCATGTGGTTTTTTTTTATTCCTTATCTTACACATATATAAATAAATAAACTAAACTAAACTTACAACAAACTAAAATATAGCATCAAAAATTCGTCCTCAACGCTGTCAACTGGTAATGTGCTCAAGAGACTGGCGGCATTGCCACGTTGAATGGCAATACTTAGCCTCGCTCTTGGGTCACGGGAAGTGTCAACCAGCCATTTCGAAATTTCTTTGAAAATGCTGTGAGCACAAAGACCCCACGGCCCGAGGGTTTCAACCCCAAACGGCTCGAAAATATAGTTACCAATAAGTTTACCATATTTACGCCGCTTGAGGTTTTCCGCAGCCGCAGCAGCAGCTCCAGCACAACACGATGAACTAGGAAGATGGGATGGCACAATTCCATGGAAACAAAGACATGCTGTCCGGTCTTTTGCCATCGTCACGTGCCAAGCCATTTGGTGTATGTTTAGATTTTTTATGAATAAGCCTGTTAATTAAACTCTAAAGACATGTTATCAAATTCTAAAGATTTTAATTTCAAATGCTCCGTGCTCCTCCACCATCCCTACATTTCTAACATCCCACATCAGCTTACCGAGATGACTTTTTCTTTAAGAAATGCGGTCGTCCCTCTTTGCCTAAGTGACCATGTAATGTTACTCCGCTACCCCTCTGCTACCCTGGTACAAACGGCGCCGTCTACCCAAGTTTTTCCTCACAAAATTCATTAACACGGCGTACTAGCATTTTAAGTCCTTTTGAATGAAAACTTCTGTTTTTTCCTCATCCCCATTTGAATAAAGATAAAAGATTGTTCCGTTGGTAATTATTTTAGAAGATCTTTTGCTTTTGTCTTGGGGTATTTTTGCTGTTTTACGTTTATTGTCTTAAAATGGTGAAGATCTATTTACGGCCCCCAGTGTCCCTAACTATCGCGCGACGCGACTTAATATTTCGAATTTCACCATCACGAGTTTTCAATAAAATCTTCTACAAAATAGAAGTTTGGATAACAAAATTGGCTCGAAGACTCTGTTCACGCCTAAATAGTCAAACTGATTTTTATGAATTTTGGAGCAGCGATAGATGCCGGGACCTTGGACACGATCGCGAGTAAAAGCGAGCATAAAATACGATTTGTTTTAGCACAGATGCTATCACTTTTGAATGGCAAGATATTTTTAGATATTATCGACTAATAAAACTTCTTACTTACTCTTTATTCTTACAACGTAGTCTTTATATATACAAACCGCATTACCAAGGCTTCAGACATTTCAAGCAGTTGCTCTTCATAATTTAACTTTACGAAACCTATCCACTCATATGAACAGCCAACAAGCTGTCAAAACGATTGCGTCACATCTCAGTTTAAAGACCACACTTTGCTGTGAGCCTAGTACCTCCAATGTGTTGGCAGATGTCCAGAAAGGATATCTACTGCACACTCGTGGTGTGGTAATAGAGAATTGCATCCCATAAAGTAACGCTACAAGTCCCAAATTCAATCTGTTTTAAAACGCAGAGGTGTTTCTCGTTGGCTACGAAACACGGTTATTTCTTCTGACCTGTAAGATTTAACAAAATTCGAACCATGTGTGGTTGCTACATCGTCGAGTTAGATCGTCTTCACTGGAGGGGTTTCTAATAGAAGTCATCTAGGTTAGGGTCTTCCAATCTGGACGCTTGCAGCTTATGACCATTATTTTTCATGGAGCGACTACCTCTCTGACCTCCACAACCCAGTTACCGGGTAACGGTATATATGTCGCAGACAACTAGCTTAATCAGCCGTTTCATTAAAAGCCTAGCTTTTTCATTTAACTGCGCCGTTTAATCAGCGACATAAGTGACATGGGCAAGTCATTAAACGATATTCAAACAAAGATGTCACATAGGTTAAAGAAAAGGCTAGGCGACCAATTAAACGGCTGATTAATAAGCTATTTGACTGCAACATATATACCCCTTGGGATTCTGTTAGACTGGTAGCCAGAATTTCTGGTTTCTGACTACATACAGGATTTCAGGATTCTATAAACATGTTGAAGTGAAGGCTTTGGTGAAGTGATCACGAGGTGAGCTGTCAATCCATATAATCAAGATGTCACGTGATCAGGAAGTGAGCTGTCATTCCATCTTCCCTTCGACATGATTACAGAATCGACCGGCTAAAGTGCTTCGTCATATTTAAGAGTGGCATTCAATCTGTGATTAAAATTAAATAAACGCCACCAGCTGCATTACACTGCACGAAAAGTCATGTTTTAAGTCTAGTTGTCGTTTTACAGGTCGGATTTTTTGAAAAAAAAAACAATATTGTTTATTTTGATATTGTTTCTTTACTGTATAGCAGTTACAGAATACCACCCTTAAATATAGAATATATTTACTACTATTACCTACTACAGACTGGTATTTTGCAATTATGTAATGTTTTTCTGCAATATTACTCTTCTCTTTTACTATTTATGTGTTTGTTGATGTTGTGTTGTGTCTGTGCCAAATAAATGTGTTTTATTTATTCTATTCTATGCCACCTTCAAATATCTACGAATGAAAGCCGGGTGTACTAGGAGTACATGAATCGATGAAAACAAAACAATCCGCTTGTTCGATCGCCAAATTTGGCGGATCGGATTTGTCTGTTCAATTTTATTCTTTGGAGATCACCTGTCCATGTTTTGAGTAAACTGATACTCAAAATATAGGTATCCAAGCTAGACAAAGAGCTGCCCAATAGTTTATATGACAGGATAAGTCGCAATATTGTGCCACTCTCTTCGCTTTGAACAATACCTCTAAAATTCGCATCTTGTCCTGTTATTGTATGAAGAGATTTGCATTACTCTTTTTTTTTAGATGGAAGTTCATCAAATGACTTCTTCCGCTCTAGATGGAGCGGAAGGGCGTGTCAGACTCTTACTGACTAAAACCCATCCGTGTTCCTTCTAAAACCCTTTGCGTTCCAGGGCCGCGGTGACTCTTTCGAACAAATTCCGAAACAGTTTTGGCAATACCTAAGCGTGTTGAGGGCAACAGCTGTGCGATTCTATATACATATCACCGTGTAAACTTAGGTGAAGTGAACATAAAGTCAACCTAAACAAGATGGAATGACAGTTCACTTCATGCACACTCCACCTAATTTTACACGGTGAAATGAGAGAGATTAGACCGGCAGATCATCTTCATCATCAGCGATTTTTCTTTGTTTTCTCACATAGTGCAAAGATGAAGCATGGTTATATTGCATTAAGGGATAAATAGACACGCTGCGACAAATAAAATGAATTCAATTTACTATATACATATAATTATGTGTTACGGTTGACTACTTGACTAAAACGCTCTCAATGACTTGCGACAACGCTTATTCATTGATTATATTCATGAAATTGTTGACGCTTGAATTTTTAGTTCTACGGATTAAAATCAATAGCGTTATTGCACAACAGCCAGCCTTAAAGTTGTTTTCGAAAAACTAAAAAATAACCGTAAATTAGAAACCAACAGAAATTATTTCATTATATTTGTTTCACAATTCATTTTATTATTTATTCAAAATCAGATTCTGAATCTTCTGTATGGTGTCGGACATAAAAGAATAGCACCATCCCATCACTTCCCGTGGGTGTCATAAGAAGGGACTCACCACAGAATGGGCAGCAGCATTCTCTGTGCATTGCAACAGCTACACTGCGATCGCCAACCCGCCTGTGAAGCGTGGCAATTATGGCAAAACCCCCCCTTGGGGGAGGCCTATGTCCAACAGTGGACGTCTTTCGGCTAATATTATTATAATGATGATATTTTGAGACTAAAACTATTCAACGTAGAACCAGTATCCCTATAGCAAGTTTTAAAAAGACCTCATCTTCCTACACTTCTAGATAAAAAATAAAAGGGGAAACTTTCAATATTTGCAAAAATATAAACATTAAGATTTAACCTAAACCTTGGGTCGTAGGATCGACTGGGACGTATCTACCGCAAGAAGATTGACCATCCCTTTTTTATTATTTCTGACATAAAGGAGAGAGGTAAATCCTCACTTCGGATAAAGCAGCCATGAGCCCTTCCCGACTGAAATATAAATTCGATTTGAAATTGATACTGTAGGTAGGTGTCTTATTTAGAAAAACAACGAATGATCGAATAAGGGTTCCGCTTATTACTCTGGAGGTACCGAACCCTAAAAGTCTTTCAAAAAGGTAATGCCAAAACGCCAATGTCTTTTTTTAAAGTGTAAAAGGTACTTTTTATCTAAAACATATTGTTTTATTATCCATTCACATAAAAAAGATTGTTCATAAATTACTGAGTTATGAGGTAACAAACATACAGAAATAACATATAACCAAATTAAGAATATCCTCTGAAGTCGGTTAAAAAATTAAAAGTATTTTGTTTACTTTCTCCAAACACTGAATGAAGCTCGACAAGTCCCGGATAAACGATTCAACTGACTTCGAAGCCCGCAACTAAATTCGTCAAAAATTATACCAAATAGTGGAAGAACTGAGCTAGGCCAATAAGCTCCAAAGGACGTCTATAACAGGTTTAAGCCTTGTCAAGCACCACAGATTAAAAATGTACACTAAAATGAATAGGTCGCGATTTTTCCCATGTCTCTCTCCTCTTCCTCTCCTTTTGAAAGTCACATTGTCAAAATTGTACCAAACAAAGACATATTTATTATATGTCTTTGTTCCATTCTGTTATTAAAATGTAAAAAGGAGTCAGTTCCATAAACATAAAAATAATTAAAGCAAAAAGAACATAATTTAAAATAAAATAATCTAGTGAAAAATTAAAGCCGGCAGAATATTCGAG
This sequence comes from Mamestra configurata, assembly GCA_002192655.3. NCBI lineage: Eukaryota > Metazoa > Arthropoda > Insecta > Lepidoptera > Noctuidae > Mamestra > Mamestra configurata. The sequence goes on from NDFZ01005019.1 coordinate 157,895, forward strand.
AGATTACTTCGTCAGCTCAGTTTGCTTTACTTATCGTCAAAGGAAAAGCGCTCATGAAAATTGTAAAATGTATGCAAAGTTAATACTTAAAACTCGTAATGCAATCAGCGTATTGTAGTACCTGGGAATCTGTGATAAGAATTTTCAATCAGAACATTTCATTTAGATATCGTCGGCCTAATTCGATAACCTGCTTAATCCATTTTTAGGGTTCCGTAATCAACAAGGAACCTATATAGTTTCGCCATGTCCGTCCGTCCGTCTGTCCGCGGTTTAGCTTAGAAACGCTTAGCACTAGAAAGTTGGAATTTGGTGTGAATATAAATTTTAATCACGCCGACAAGTTGGTGAAATAAAATATTTAAAAAAAAGTTTTTTCATCGACTATCCCATGGTGTGTGATGTCGTTTAAAAATATTGCGGGTGTTCGAAAATCATTTTTCCGTCCTAGGATCCGTTTGCGAAATATAAAGCTTTTAAAGTGCTAATTTTTGTTAGAGTCAAGTGTCACCCCCGTCTGCCAGCTGAACGGTTATTTTTGGAGACGTGAAAAAATACATGATAGTAGCATTTAATCATAACGTATTTAAAAGGAAAACTATCACAGCTTAGTGGTTTTCCAGTTAACGAGTAATAGTCGACCAACTATAGGTTGATTATACTTGGAGAAGGAAAATATCGTACAAATTCCTCTACGGGATCCCCGTAAACTCAGTTAATATATTGATAGAATTAAAAAAATGCGCCATTATTAGTCGTGCAACGTCGGAACTCTGCACTGCGCGTGGCCCGACTCGCACTTGTCCGGTTTTTTTTACAATTTTGTTTTTTATATCGGTCAAAAAGTACAGACGATTACGTTCCTTATGGTAAAGATATAACGACTATATCATTCTAGAAACGTTATAAATGCTACGCCCGAAAAACTGCTTCCTAAACAATAGATTACCTACACAATCCTATAGCAAAATCCTATAGTAACCAAAGGTATTTTAAGAATTTTAATTGCTAAAATGAAATGATATAATTCCGTTTTTCTTGGTCCTGTAAACTATGCAGAAATAGACTTAGCAGGGTAACGAATTAGGCCAAAAGAATTTATAATGCGGGGATCAATTTATAAGTCGGAAAAATATAATAGGGCTCTAGGAAAAGTTAAACTCTATCGGCGATAAGATAACGATTGACAAGTAGTTAGAAATGTATCAAGGGATTGCAGTGCAGTTTTCGAGCGACCGTGCGGTTACTTGATTTCGAGGAATTTGAATATTGTTGCCAAGTAAATAGAATCCAAATCGCAAGAGCGGGCAAAATAAAACATTCTCGATTGTATAATAGAATACATAAACTAACGCCCATTTACCCCCTGACTAAAAAATAAGTTAAAATCAAGCTTACAGATTGGTTGCAGAAGTTAACGTATGACGAAACAGAGAATCTTATTACCATTGTATCTTAATAAAACTAATACTATGTTAAAGTTAAGGCATGTTTGCTCAGTTAATATTTTTGTAACTATAAGTACTTGCACGACAGTTACTACCAGTAGTATGTCATTCCACCTAGAGGACCATTGGCTCCTAAAACACAGGCTTGTGGCCTAGTTTAGGAGGCATCAGTTCGCCCTTTAATGTAACTCTATTGTACAGTATTTCCCTAACCTTTGTGTACTTATGTCTGTCTCTGTGTACAAATAAACATTTTTATTTATTATTATTATTATTTATTATTATTCGCGTCGCGTCTAACCAAAGCTTTATGTTTTGAATTTTCGACAATCGCTATTGCTGATCGAAGGTCACTCTGTCCTAAAGTTTCTTGAGTTTATTTTTTAAGAAATTGCTTCTCCAGGATTATTTTACCTCTGACGGCAACCCTCTATGGCTAAGAGAAGAAAGGTCACTGTGATGCAAACTCAGATGTAAAATATAAACGGTGTAGTGTGTGCGCAGTTGACTTTATAGACAAAGGAAACATATGGGCTCTGCTAACCTACTCTTTTAGGTAGGTAACAAGTAATATTCAAGCATTCATAGTCATTTTCATATCAACATAACAAATGAATGCAGAAAATCAATTCACCAATTATGGACATTTGCATTTAACATTTAATTTCATGATAACATTAATAAACAGTGAAAACAATTTACCGGTATTAAAAGCATAATTATCGTATACAGGTTGATTGTTTAGTGATAAAACTAATGACTATCGTTAGGAGTATGATATTAGGGTTCCGAACGTCCGTATAGAACGGAACCCTTGTTCCCCACAGACACTTGTGTGTCTGTCTATCCATCTGTCACAGACAATATTCCGAATCTACAAGACCGATTCTGTTGAAAGTATAGCACGGCAACGTGCCACTTTAGGGCACCACGTTGCAAACATTTTTTGTTTCTTTAAGTGTTCTCTACCCGTCTGTCTGTGTTATATCGTGCGCCGCAACTTTGAAAAAAAAAACCAAAATGGCGGCGGTGGGCTATGCCAGCCCCCATAGAAAAAGTTCACATTTGAACTTTCAAATAAAAGGGCTTATTGTGAGGCTTTGCAAGAAATTAGATGAAAAATGACTTTTATCTCCGTAACTAAAGAGCCCAAAAATTTGAAAAAAAAAGAGAATAGTTCTTCATCTATAGATTACAGGAAAATCTGTATGAAGTCTTGGTTTCATAGTAACATGTTACAAAAAGATAATTCATTCGAAACCCTTTGCACGTGAGTCCGACTCCCACTTGGCTGGTCTTTTTCTCTCTTTTTAACTCATAACTGTGGTGTATCGTCATCTCTTTCTAGCATCATGCAAATTGCTTTGAGATGCTATACCTATCGCTTCAGCTTCAGTCTTTATGTATGTTTGTATGATAATGTAGGTACTGCAAACATAATGGAATATTATTATAATAATATCTAATTAGTAAACAGACATAACGGACGCTAATAATATTACATTTCACATTACGTTAAATATAATTACTAAGTACATTGTCGTATACATATATACTAGAAATTAACCATAACGTTAGCATTGATAGCTCAGGAAAATAGACGTATGGGTAAAGCCTAAGTTCCTTTATAAAAACCAATAATATCACCCTTATCATAACTTATTATTATCATTCTATCTATCTAACGAGTTCGCCTTTGCCCAGCAGTGGACATAAATGCCACCGCTGGGCAAAGTTTCCCCTCTAACTTTTTGCACACACTTGCCTTGACAAATAAATATTTTAAAGAGTTATAATTGTTTTAAGTTAAGGATATTTGTTTAAGGTGAAATTACTAAGTAAGATCCGATCAAAATACTTTAACAGATAAAAAGCTCCGCTATCTGTTGAACCAGTCATGGGCGCGAGAAAACCCGTCTTAAATAAATTTCCATTCTACTAAGCAAGACAACAAACAGGTCAGGAAATTGCTTCGAGCAAAAAGGAACAAGATCCAAAGACACCATATAAACCGAGCAAAATAATCACCGGACTAAGGGTGTTCCCCTTGTTCCAACCGTCCCCTAAAAAAATCGATTCGAATTGAAAACGTGACTACAGAACGCGAATTCGTCTCGAGTGTCCTTAGTGAACCGGGATCACAAACATAGAAATTGGACTGAGCGTTCCATTTTCAGGTATAAAGTGAATACTGGCAGAAAAGTGTGACATAGATATAGCGATCGTGTGGCCAGTAGCCAATGCGCCGTGTCACAGGCTTATGTGAGGGTATTTCAACGCTGAGGGCAACCGCCGATGAGCCTTGTCGGCGAAGTGTCCTGTCGGCGAAGAGTCCCGTCGAAGTAGAGTCTTGTCGGTGTTCAGTCTGTCGGCGTCGTGCCTGTCGGCGTTTAGTCGTACACTCATTTTTAAGCAACGTTCGCATTCTCATCTCAGTAGCAATCTGTCAAAAAAGCCTCAATTACCATACATTATTGACAGATTGCGATTCATATGCAAATATGAACGTTGCTTAAAAATTGGAAAAATTGGCCCTCTGAGGAGTGATGATAATAAAACTATCTAACCCGCATCATCTACGCCACACATCCCCATTCCTAATCAACATCATAGATTCTACTTTACCTGACTCGATTAAGAGTTTGTAGACGACGATTTATAAGCGAATCTAGTCTCCTTTATGACTACTTTTTTTTTTAAGTGTGGGAAATCATCAAATGACTTCTTCCGTGGAGCGGAAGGGCGTGTCAGACTCTTACTGACTAAAACCCATCCGTGTTCCTTCTAAAGCCCTTTGCGTTCCAGGGCCGCAGTGACTCTTTCGAACGAATTCCTCAACCCTGGCACGACCTTTACGCCTACCGCAGAGGCTTGTCGAGGTAGCTCAAGAAAAGAATACACGAAAGGATTGGGAGGAGACCGCGGAACAGCTGGGAAAATGTAGACTAAGTAAAAATATATTGCTCTCGCTCAGTCCATAATTCTATATCTATGAATCGGGATCAATGAAAAACGTCGCCCGGGGAAATCTGTAATCGAATTTGTCGATTATGCCCGACCTCGGACGGACCCCGGTGTCTCCGGAATTTTATCTTACAATCGTGGTCACCGATGGCAAGTACCTACGCTTAATTTTGAAGCCGAAACTAATAAAACAAATCATCTCAGCATTTGCTGAGTTGGTAATCCTTTCGGTATGGGCACGCTCAGCACAATTCTAATAATAATAATAAATCTTTATTGATCATTTTCAAGTATTGCAGTACATGGGTACATAATTTATACATGGTAAAATTACTGATTTGCTACAATTGTATTGGGTACAATTTTGATCTCCTAACTAGGTTACTGTATAACCTGTATGAAGGAGTGTCAGTTCCGGTCCCCTATGGATTACAGGCATATGTATTTTACTGCTACGAAAATATTGTATAACTAAATGTAAGCAATTAAGTAAAAAAAAAAATCTGTACTACTACTGTGTATTATTTCTGTTACGTTGTCTTTGTTGCTGCATGTTTTTGTCTATGTCGAATGAATGTTTATTATTCTATTCTATTCTCAAGTTTCTGAGTTGTATAGTTTTATTGGCTTTATGTTTTTGTTGGCGGTTTCGATGTCTGAAGATGCGCAGTGCACACATTTTTATTATCACCTTGTCTCAAGGATTTTATTCGATGACATGTTTTGAGATTTTTTTTCATAGTTGATTGGCACGCGTTTAACCGCTATCTCACCTGATGGTTGCCAAGAATCTTTTCTCCCTTGACTTAACAATGTTCTCATTTATCACGGTTTTACCTGTTTTATCACATGTTCGATTTTAACTTTTTGATCATTATAAAAGACGTAAGATTGGCCGATAGTTTACAACTAAGTATTGTATTTGTTCTGTAATTGTTTTTCTAATCGTCGTAATCTTCAGACAGTTTCAAAGTTTATAGTAGCCTAAACCCAGTTTAATGAAGAACGTTTTTCTTAGTTCAGCCCAATTTTCATCTAGCCGTCGACTGGATGCTAGCCTGCACTCCAAATTAATATTTACTTCAAAGTTTGACCTAATTTCATGTGAGATGGAAACTGCTGAATATTTATCTTTTATTAGACGTTTTTTGTTGACTGGCCAAGAATAGTTTAGTTGCGACTGGGCCACTATTTACCGAATTCAGAAACCACCGCCGTCTATCAAAAATAACCACCGTTTGACTATTTTTTCTTGTCATCTTTGTATCTACTGCGTTTCCAAAAGTACCCACTAGTTGTTGTAAGTGTTATTTCTGCACTATTATTGTAATTTTATTGATGTTATAATTTTGTTTTTGCATGCTGTGTCTGTCGCATCATATTGTGTTTTTATCATATTGCTTTTATTATTAGGACAATTGTGGATAGGCCAATCTATCTATCTATATATATAAAAATCAATTGTTGTTCGTTAGTCTCGCTAAAACTCGAGAACGGCTTGACCGATTTGGCTAATTCTTTTTTTGTTTTGTTAGCCAGATTACAGGGAAGGTTTTAAAAAAAAAGGGAAGTAGGGTAGGTATGTAGGGAAGGTATGTAGGGTAGGTATGTAGGGTAGGTATGTAGGGTAGGTATAGTAGGGTAGGTAACGGTTGACGGTTGTTGGTGAAGGGAGCGAAGCCGCGGGCACAGCTTGTAAATAAATAAATAAGGCTTTGTATGTTAGTAAATCCTACTGTTATATAATGTAACATCGATTGTTGAGAAGCGCAGCAACCTCTTGTTTAGTACCAAAGTACATGTAAGCTAATTATGGTCAATAAGCAATTATGTGGGAGACGCCTACTTATGCGTGAGTAGGTGTATTTTGTATGTACGTCAATCATAGTAGTAAAGTAAGAATGTTTTGCTATTGATCATGATCGACTCTATCTATCTATCTATTGGGGTATGGTTTCCACACTTAGTCCTGATGTTGGACCATTGTGCGTGGGCCATGGCAGCCGTCATTCCAACCAGCCAACCTCCCTCCAGCACATCAGTCCTCCTAAAGAGTTCAGGGTGTCTGTGAGTGAATTCGGTGTCCCTATTGTTTGTCTGCGTATATCGGCGACGCCTGTGCACTCAAGGAGCACGTGCGACACCGTTTCCTCCTCCTCCATGCATGCACAGAGGACTGTCTGTTATACCTATCGTGTGGAAATGCTTATTCAGTGAGCAGTGTCCGGTGATGGTCCCCGCTACCATTCGCAGGCTGCCCCTGTCCAGTCGCAGAAGGCGCTTGGTAAGTTTACTGTTTAGGAGTGGTATAGTTTCCTTGGACTGCCTGCAGCCTGGTGCCGAGGCCCACCAGCGAAAAGCCTTGCTGAGAAAGTGAATACTTTGTTTGATCTGTAGCTCAATTTATTTAGGTTTCTTGAAACATAACGGAAGCCGGAAAACAAGATTGTAATTTAAAAAAAGAACTGGTCAAGTGCGAGTCGAACTCGCGTGCAAAGGATTCCGAATGAATCTCATTTTGGTAACATGTTACTTTCAAATCATAGACTTATTATAGGTAGGTATAATAGGTAATTAAGACAAAGATCTTTTATTTGTATTTTTTTTTTCAAAGTATATTTATTACAGTTCCACGTCCGTATTTGGGTCACAGAATGTGTGTACCTTTCAACTGAACCGGTTCAGTAGATTCGGAGAAAATCGGCTATGACAGATGGACAGACAGGCACCCATACAACCGAGTGATCCTATTATGGCTTCCATATAGAGGTTCTGAACCCTAAAAACTACTAACTCACCGTCGAAATCACTATTTTTCATTTACAACAATTAAAAATAGCAGCGTCCCTAAAACTTTCCTGAAATCAAACAACACAAATAGTTTCTGAAACTAGGACGTGAACTTTACCCGAGTTCGCCTCAAAATTGCTGTTTATTGTTTTGTAAATTACTAAAAACCTGTCCTGCAACTAAAAGTTTGTCCTAAATATTCAACTTAGTTTTAAAACTGTGACTAAACAAAAAGGTACAAAATAATGTTAATGAAAAGAACTTTCCGTTTAAAATCATGTTTAACACCCGAACAGAATTTTCAGGGTGTGAATGCAAAATCATTCAGATATCCGGTGTAAAGTTCCATTTTTAATGCGTTACTGACTTCACTGTAGTAGCGCGCAATGTAACGCATTCAAAGTGGAATTTTATTCCCGGCAATTATTATTTTTTACAAAGTTACGGATAAGCAGATACTCAATTGAAACCTATACTTAGATAATTATTTAAATTTAGTAGCTACACAGTTCAGAGATTTTTATAAATCACTAGCGATGTCGGAAATTATCCCAAGGGAACATAATCTAAGGATAAAAATCCAATGTGCTTTTCCAAACAAATTTTATTTCGTTCAACCGTTCTGGCGTGATTAAGGCACTAATTTAAAGCGGCAGTTAATTTTGTAGAATTGGTTAGTTAAAAATTACCAAATCATGTTTATTACCAAGTTCCGCAATAAAAACTAAACAGAAATAATGCGTAAGAATTATTTAAATGGGCAGGAATATGAATTCATGGGCATTTATTAGCGGTAAGTTAACAAATCCGAATCAGTCGGTACGAAAACTAAAATCAAATAACAATCAATTTCAACATTTTAACCTCGACAACGGAGCAAAGGCTGGTCCTATTTCTGTGCATACAGAGAGGGTTTAAAGGAACCAAACTCGAAGGGCATGACGGGAGCTAAGTTCGCTCGCTCACTCTAGCTTCCGTCATACCATTTGAATCCAACCAATCCGTGCTGGGGTGCCCTTGTATGTTCCGTTCCAAGTAACGGAACATACAAGGGCAAGTAGGCAAGACATTAAACTGCCCATACCATCATTTAACAGCCCATACCATCATTTAACTGCCCATACCATAATTTAACTGCCACTTCCATAACTGGCCATTCATTTATTACACTGCTTGAATAATTTTCGAGCCTGAATTGTATACTTATAGGTAAATTTAAATAATCGCTAAATTTTCGTTTTTATTACTGTTCATGTTTTACTGCTGTATATAATTGATCAACCACTAGACTGTAAAATAACAGCCCATTTAATTTTTTCAACTGATCGTAATAACATCCCTAATGTTTTAATAAAAGTTGTAAAAAATCGGCTCCGCCCGCGTGAATGTAAACATATATCGCAAGGGAACATACTCCTGGGATAAAAAGTATTTTATGAGTTATTCCATACTATAAACCGTCCAGGCATCCATCCATCCATGAGTAACAAACATCCATCGATCCATTCATCCAAAACATTCGCATTTATAATGTAACTAAGAAGTAGTAAGATAATAAAGAATGTGTGGGTTAGATAACTTTTTCTTTTGACAAGAATGACAGCAGCCATTTTGACAAGCGCGGGTTGACCGGGCTCTTTTGCACGCAGCCGTCATATAGATCAGAATTCAGAATCCGTTTGCATCGCGTTCAAGCAAGACGTGTTCGTTGGAGCGTCGCTGTATTTGGATTAATTAGAAAGTGCTGATTGTAATTCTGTTAGTATTTAGTTAAAATAATAATCGTGCATCTTTCATCATCTTTAACACGTGGTTTTAATTCTCCTCGCCCGCTTACCCACAATAGCTCGGCAACCGCAATGAACCCAGAATTGGCTGATGATGGCCATGTGCCGTCATATACTTAGGTAAACCAAAACATCGAAAGTCCAAACAAAACTCTATCAATAGGAAGAGACTTACTAATGACCCTGAAAATTCAATCGAGATAACAAATCAAAGACCCGAAACTCAATAAGCAACACGAACATCAGCCAAACACAAATATACGGAGTCCGAAATCTAACGCCCGGACACTGAAATCAAATTATTTAACTACTGAACTTCCTATACCAATAAAAGGGTCCAGTGGGTGCTATACAATATTGACACATAACTGAGACGTTTTAACGCTTAAAGAGACTGACACGCTGGCTCATCAGTAGCAGGCTTTTTTGTAAACTATCAGCACATAAGCCCGACGGACTTGTACGAGTCATGTATCGTACAGGGCTTGCACGCATTCACAACATCAGCACTTTTCCATCGCTTTACTCAAATCATATTGTAAGCCAGTACTCGTTCAGCATTCATATTCAACTGTACTTACTACATACATGGCATTAGTTACCTGGTAGTGAAGTATAAACAGAATATTCTTTGGCTATCAGTGACTCATTCCTACCTGTAACCCAAGTTGTGTGCGCCACACTCAGCAGCGCATACAGGACTATTCTGAACCACTGCATCTCCCGAGCGCCAGAATCAATAGAGGCCGCCACCAGAGAACTCGTCGAGTCAATGAAACCCGAAGAGTCCACAACATAACCAATTTTCGCCTTGTTTGCTATTTGAGAGAGAGAAATTCACTGCCGGAGTCTGTATTTTCTAATAGCTACAAACTGAGATCTTTATACTTTTTCATCGTCAACCATCGCTTACCATCAGGTAAGATAAAGTTTTTCGGCGGACACCACAATTTAGCTGCAACATCTATTTAGGTTTTCGCGCTGTAATTCCGATGAGTATGCATGATTATTGCAAGCAAGGTGTAGGTACAATTATAATAATAAATAATAAAAGTTTATTTGGAACAAGTATCAGGACACAAATACAAAATGAAACGAAGAAAGCTACAAAAGTTAAAACTGTGGCGCTGCTATCAACGCCCAGGTCAAAAATATGGTTCATTAGTTCCAGACGAGTAATTAAAAAGAAAGAAAATTATTAAAATAAAGGTACTACCTAACTATTGTCTGTGTTGTGTGTTTGAGGGTGTGTGTGTGAGGGTGTGTGTGTGTATGCGAATATTTGGCGTGTGTTTATGTAATAAGAACTACCTATGTTACAGGAATGAGAGTGTTATGTTACCACAAGTTTTTCTGTTGCTTCGTATGAGTAGGATTTTAGCAATAAAATTGAAGACCATGCTTATTTTGCGCATACGTAAAGGACTATTTAGATATTTTAATAACTTGCCTAGCCAAGTAGCGAAACATAGGACACAGGGAGCTTAGGGCACCCTCTGCACGGATAGATTAGGTTCGAATGGTATGACTGGAGCTCCCGTCATGCCTTTCATGTTAGGTTTCTACAAAACCCTGCAGACAAAAATAGAAGCTCCGCAGCGGTGCTCTGTCGTCGAGGTTAGAATATTGACATTGATTGTTGTTTGAATTTAGAATTCCCAAAATTAAATATTTCAAATACTAGGAATATTTGTCACCTGTTTACCCTATTCTTTGAACGGCCTAAGCATCTTGCCAGCCCGTTCTTTCAATGTTGTATTAGACGCATTGGTTAGATGTAGTTTAGGCTGCTGATTAAATGGCAGATAAAGCCAGTTGTCTCTGTAATTCAGTACCGTAAACGATCCATTCAAAGCTAACTTAATATCTAGTTTACATGTGTAACGAATAAATGTTTATTAAATGCTTGAAAACAGACAAGTTTCAATGAGTCAAAGGAGTGTTAGCTAAAATTAGGTTCTAAAACAAAAAGGATCACTTTGTAAGGCAAGAGTGATGAGCACAAAGAGGACATGAGGAATAATGTGAGCACTTGAAACATAGGGGAGGCTGGGTGTAGACGACTCCAACGCGTCTGACACAAGCTCATATTCACGCGTTTGACGGAAACATGAACATGAAGAAAAGTTTAGCGAAAATGATTTGGATATTAAATTCTACATATACAAGGTGGAGACGACAATAAATCAAAACGCTGGCAATACTAGTTAATTCGAATATGTTTCTTTTATCACAGATTTGATGTCACTAACTGCAGCAGACCTCTTGAAATATGTCGCAGAATAGTAGTCACTATCCTTGACTAGTTAGAGTTTTTTTGACTTTTTATGAAATAAAAGGTTTATTTATAATTTCGATGACTGGATTTATAATAGTTGCAAAATATTCCCATGAACCAGTATTGCCAGTGTTTTTATTTATTGTCGTATCGATGTCTCCACATTGTATAATACTCATGCACATGTAATATTTTAAAAATTCGCTTTATGGCTAATGTTTCCGTCGTGTGTGTATCTCAATCGTAATCTTTCATTTGTATAGTTTTAATGTAAAGTAAATTTCAAGCATCAAATTATCAAGTTTACTTTAAAGTTTGTTCCCTACATCGAACAGCTAGTAAAATATGATTTGGCTCCTAGGGTTAAAAAATATATAGATATTTTAAAGACTGTTGTGATGAAACACTAGGGGCCAGTACTGATAGTTATGAGCTTATGTCGAGGTTGAATATCGAATGGTCGATGACTGGTGAATGTCATGAGAAGCACAGGACCAGTCGTCGAGGCATTGCTTGGTGGAATGCTAAATTTAGCAGTGAACGTGTTTCAGCGAAATCATGATGAAGCCCTCGTCTTCACGATTTAGCGAAAAAAAGTATTAATGTGCGGAATTTCATGGTAACAGCTATCTCCAAAAAGCAAGCTATTCAAAACAAAACGAATTGCACTGGAAAGCTCACACGATACAACTGATGAATTAGGTCTGTACTCTACAAAGGCTGAAGATATTTAGGCTGACGCACCCGGCACCCCGCGACCCGTGCTCTGCGCCCTGGGTCCCGCGCTCTGGGCCCTGGGCCCCGGGCAACAGACCCGTACAAAGATAGATAAACAATGTGTTTTCACAGTAACGAAGTTGTATGTTGACTCATCACCTAAAAGCCTAGTAGTACGCTTCATTGATGCTGACGACACGATTACGATTCGTTTTATGAAGACAGTCAATAAAGGATCATATTTTTTACTATCATAAATTATATCACACTGCTGGGCAAGCAGACAAGGGGGCAAGCAGCCTCCTTTCTCCTTCCACATCTCTCCATCTAGTGCGATCTCTTTACGCTTACCTTGAATATTTTTTTTTGCAGATGGGGGATCGATGGAGACTTTCCACATTCCATTTATAATAGTGCTGCCTACATCCGTACCTACAAATTTTTCGCTGTATGCGAATTATTGTAACCTTACCCCAATTAAATGAGCTTACTTGACCGGACTACAAGTACGTTTTTTTTTAAGGCTCGGAAAACATCAAATCACTTCTTCCGCTCTGGGTGGAGCGGAAGGGCGTGTCAGACTCTTACTGACTAAAACCCATCCGTGTTCCTTCCAAAGCCCTTTGCGTTCCAGGGCCGCGGTGACTCTTTCGAACACATTCCGCAACCCTGGCAGGAGGACTACATATACCTATATTATCAATTATCATGCCTGTAACATTTAGTTATTAAAATGCAGCCATTAAACAGTTTTTATATGGTCGAACTATCGATATTCACTCAATAAGGTAGGAGACAAAATAATTTAAAACTTCGAAAAATAGTTGCTGCTGCAAACTCGGGGCAGGCATGCATAACTTGTCTCTTTACGACATTACCGAGTGGACACCAACGTATGCATATCGTTAGCATCGAAGTTCACTTCACTTACGTGTACCGAGTCCCGATGTCAAAGAACTCAGCAAAAGGAATTCCACTTACACTTGCTATCAATTTATTTCTTTGATCAAAATGTTTCATCATTCTTATAAGCTTGTTACGCGGAACGAACATTTTTAATATCCTCAGATACAGGCAAAAGAGATATGATTAAACATTCTACTGATACACCTATATTAATATTGCAAACGTTTGTTAAGAATTTACGCAAAGAAATATTAAATTCTACAAACACGGAATCTTAATTTTTTCTCCAAAAAAGAGAAGCAGATATTTCTATTTCAGGAGAATACGAGAAAAATCTTCAATAACTCCTTAGATATGTTCTGAAAAGGAAGAATGACGATTAAATACCGTAAGACAATTATGGAGACAAAGCTGGCTGAAGAATTTTATAACGTCAAAAGGGGATACGGGGAAAGTCGTAGCAAATGCTTGTATGTACTATGTTCGACTTGAGAACGACTGACGTCTTAGGAAGTTTGAAGGCGTTTTTACATCGACCTGTTTAATTTTTCGCCTGGAGACGTATAAAGGTTTTAGAGAAGAATTTTGGGATCAAAGAGTTCTGGAGAAATTTCTGACAAAGTCAGGCTTGTCCATGACTTCGTCATGGTAGCGAAAGTGGCTTTAGAAATGCTCATCCATCTCCTTTAGTTCGGTCTATCCACATGTTATGTGTATGGGGTTTGCCCTGTGCGCCCATTGTCCACTTCACTACATATTATAAAACAAATTCCCCCGTCGCGTCTGTCTGTCTGTTCGCGATAAACTCAAAAACTACTGAACAGATTTTCAAGCGGTTTTCATCAATGGATGGGGTTATTCATGAGAAAGGCTTAAGGGAATAATTCGTCCCGAAATTCCTACGGAAACGGGAAACATGGAATATGCGCGAACGAAGTCGCGGGCAAACACTATTGTTTTTATAATAACGTGTTGGTTATTATGAAGTGTGTTTAATAGAAAATATATAATGAATAAGTGAATAATAAACACAGATTTCTCTTTTTAATATTGAGATTGAGTTATTATTTGTCAATTTTTAACTGAAAACGTGTCAAATTTTGGCATTAAAGTACGGTTTATCACGGTCTTAAATCCTCAATTTAAAAAGCGGCACAGTTTGCAATTTTGGGGCAAAAATAATAATAATAGGTGTCAGATTTATTGGACTTTTGCATAGGTACAGCTCTAATAATCAGATCGAAAAAACAGCCCGCAAATTGGCCCGCCATTTAAAAATCGTGTGGTATAAAAAGCTTAATACATTCGTTTGGGCCGCGGGTAACTACACGGTGACGCGTCAAGCATTCCGCTTCAACAGGACTGCGGGAACATGTGTGTGGCATTTACTTACACTATTGTTCAAAACTACTGCAATCAGAGCATTCATTTATTATGTACTAGATGCAGCTTCGCCCGCGTGAATTTCGTAAATTACACCAAGGGAACTTAATCCCGGGATAAAAATTAGCCTTTTTTAGATAGTCTTCATTCAGCGATAACATGTAAAAAAGAACAAACAAACATACATACTATAGCATTCATAATATTAGTATAGATGGATCAAAATGAATACAGACTTTTTTGTATTAGGTAGAATTCGGTTTTCTTATGCAACAGAAAAAGATCGCGCTATTTATAATTCAGTTCAGTAATCTCTCACAGTTTTTTAACACTACTCGACTTCAGCACTCGTATTCTAACCTCTGATTTCTAAATTATGAATTAGTTAAATTAAGTGTATATAGAAGTTATACAAATTATCAATTTAACAGACAGATATGTTGCTGGGGAGTTTGTTGCGCCACTTCTTCCCATCTAAAATACCAGGAAGTGGTGACGCGCGGGCGTTTTGAGGGACTGTCTTTTTGTAGAACTTTGACGTTCAAAAAGTGCTGGCATTAAGCCTAATTTGAATAAATTACTTTTCATTTTGATTTTGAAAATATGCAATTTTGAATCCAGTCAAACTTTATCATTAAAATAAGGTTTTACGAAGAAATAAACGAAACCGGTACTAAATCCTTTTGAAAGAAACTTCCTCCGCACCAGGTGCCAACACAACGGAAAAAATCTGGAGTCGAGGACGATAAGGTCAGCAAACAAAAAGCTTTAACTTTCTAAGTAATTGGCTGAGTCGAGATTGAGTCGAGTAGAAGGAATAATTAAGTACGTTATCATCCATTAATATCTCTATTGCAAGACTTTCTGAATTAACCACGTTTTAAAGCAAAATTTGTATGTGAACAGTCAATGACACCGTGGTACCAGGGGTCATCAATCATTGGTCGCGACTTGGGATCGATTCTTACACGCCAACCACGACACGCTCCGTCTGTTACATCGACCAGATTTGTGATTTATTATACTGTCAATTATTAAGATCTAGTGAGATAAATATAGTAGGTAGGTATAATACGCCTCACCGATTTCGGCCATGGCGGCCAATCTTAACGAGGACCAATCTTAACGAGACCTATTATAGTGCACAAGTGTGTGTACTCCCTCTTCACCACTCTCATATTCCGATGGGACGGCGCATCCCAAGATCTGGCGCAGGACCAACGGCTTGACGTGCTGTCCGAGGCACGAGGGTGTCACACCACCAGCTTCCAAACTCCGGGCTGTCAGAGAGAAATTCCTATTGTAAAAACCCAATGACACTTTTTGCCCGACCCAAAAAATAGAATATAGATAAATATTGTGTAACTAAATAACTCAGAATTTTAATCGGAATCTTAAACTAATTGATCACTAGCTTCTCTCACCGGCGTAGCCCGCGTGAATGTCGAAAATTTTCCTAAAGGCACTTACTCCTGGAGGAGCTCGTGGCTAAATAATAACATCCGCACGGGTCGATCTTCAAGGTTAAGCAACGCTTGCCGAGATTGGTCTGTGGATGGGTGACCATCTTAACATACCGAGACTCCTCCGTGCCTCGGAAAGCTCGTTAAGCCGATGGTCCCGGCTGTCATTTGTAGATCTTTGGCAGTCGTTACGGATAGTCAGAAGCCTGAAAATCTGACACCAGTCTTACCAAGGAGTACCGTGTCACCCAGTTAATGGGTTGTGGAGGTCTGGTAGGCAGCCGCTCTACGTAAAATACTGGTATTCAGCTGAATCCGGTTTGACTGGAAGCCGACCCCAATATAATTGGGACAAGGCTAGGCAGATGATGACTTACTCCTGGTATGATGAACATAATCCTATGTCATACTCCAGAATATGGTCTACCCGCGTACCAAGTTTCATCCAATTCCGTGCAGCCCTTAAGACGTGAAGAGGTAACAGACAGCGTTACTTTCGCATTTGTAATATTAGTATGGATGGATGGATGGAGACTGGCCTGTTGGTCGAGTGGTTAGTGACCATGACTGCTAAACCGGAGGTCGTGGGTTCGATTCCCACCCAGGACAAATCTTTGTGTGATGAGCATGATCATTTGTTCTGTGTCTGGGTGTAATTTGTCTATAATATGTATGTATTTAGAAATATATAAGTATGTTTATCAGTTCTCTGGTTGCCATAGCACAGGCTCTGCCTAGTTTGGGATCGGATGACCGTGTGTGAGTTGTCCCAAGATATTATATTATATTATATTATATTATGTTATATGGATGGATGGAAGTATAGATTTTTGAAGCGGATTTTGTTAGCATTCCTAGTGATGTTAAGAAAATTTGTCTGGAGCAAGTTATTTTTCAAAGGTATTCAAAAATAGCTATCAAAGTTCAGATAAGAATATTGTAAGGATGTTATGAAAGATTTCTTAGAACTTGCTAAGTATTCCTTTCTGTGTTTTTGTTAAAAGTCGCCGAAACATGATGGAAAATTTCAATGAAATCTCGGAAATTTTACTTTTTCGTTTCACCTATCGACTATAAAAATCCGGGTGCCGCTCATTTAGTATAAAAAAATTGCTATATTTCCAATCATCTTCATCTAGCAAAATTTTATATAATTTTCATTTAATATAACGTCCAGTTTGCAGAACAACATATGTTATAACAAAACTTTCTCTAAAATTCGATTATTGTAATTTTATTTAGTATAACTAACATTTGATCTAACTGCTGAACAAACAGTGAGCGGGGCCAGCTCGCGTACTTAGGGCACCCCAACACATATAAATTAAAACAAACAGGAACCCCCAGGAGCAGCGGTGCTTCGACGATTACCTTGGTTACGACCGTAATTTAAGGTGAATTTACATTCGTTATAAAATGATCAATAGGTCAAAGAAATCTAATACAATAATCATAGTTAGTTTAAGTGTATGTTATATCCACTGAAGCTTATATGAAATGAAATGATATCTCATGGAAGTAAGACGTTATAACAATAGATGATTATAACAAATGAAAAATTATATAGATTGAAATTATATAAATCGTTGTTGTTATATCTACAGTACTATATCTACACTTCTATACTAATATATTATAGCTGAAGAGTTTGTTCGTTTGTTCGAAAATGCGACAGTGCGTTTACATGAAAATTGTTCCAAAATTGTTTTGTGTGACGATCAGGGCTAATTTAACTAATTTTTAAGCCTTAATTTTCATAAATTTTTGACAAATTGCGACTGAGATGCGAACGTTGCTTGCAAATGAGTAGACTTGGTACTCTGATCATATTTACTGTGCAAACTTGACACGAGTTCAGAGAAATTTGGAAGTAGAAAGGGGATATACGCCTTTGCCCAGCAGTGTGACACAGTTGAAAGCGGAAAAAAAAGTTATACCGAAATTTGTGGAAATCCGTTTTCACTCACAGACGCAACATGAACTCAACCTAAAACCTACAAAATCCAAGTTTCTCGTTCACAATCAATGAGCAAAAACCCAGTTAATATATC
Organism: Mamestra configurata; assembly: GCA_002192655.3. Lineage (NCBI taxonomy): Eukaryota > Metazoa > Arthropoda > Insecta > Lepidoptera > Noctuidae > Mamestra > Mamestra configurata. Next base: position 175,682 of record NDFZ01005019.1, read on the forward strand.
CGATACAAGTTCATAACAAGTTACAACCCTTACGTCCGCAGGGTTGTCGCCACAAGCCCGACCCGGCCTTTCGCACGTCCGATTACATCCCCTCCCTTAATGAGATTATTTTATGACGATATTATGGCAGATGTATCACCCCTAAATGGATTCCCTTCGTCATGGACAGAATATGTTGTTAGAGCTTTACGAATAATTATATTATCATTTTGGCGATAAGCCAATTTGCGGGTTTTATGTAATAATTACTGTTATTAAATATTTGGGTAATTCTGCGTCGTTTGCTTGGGGAAATGGTTCGTTAGTAAGGATCTTGTCTAGAGGGGGATGGTGGTGTCAATGTTCTATAATAATAGCCAAGATAATGGCTGAGCAATGTACTGCGCTGCGTCAAGGCAGTAGAGACACGAATCAGTAAAAAAAGTATGACTTATTTAATTCTTTCGTATTTTTTTACCGAATACTGGACCTTATGACCTTTCGTCAAATTTTGTCATCAAACTATATTTCTTGCTAATAATATTAACTATGAAATAAACTAAAAGGAAAATTAGTGGAATTAGCACCCTGATCGTCGCACAGAACAGCCGGACGATTCTGTAAACATGTCGAAGTGAAGGCTTGGGTGAAGTGATCACGAGGTGAGCTGTCAATCCATATAACCAAGATATGAATGACAGCACACTTCGTGATCACGTGACATCTTGATTATATGGATTGACAGCTCGCCTCGTGATCACTTCACCCAAGCCTTCACTTCGACATGTTTACTGAATCGACCGGCAGTTTTCGAACAATTTTCATGTAAATGCACTGTCGCAGTGTCGCGTCTATTTGCCTATGAGCCTTTGTTTGTTCATAATATAATACCTGGATGACCGAGCTGTGCTCGGTTTATTTTTTGGTAAACGTTTTCTAAAAATGAAACCTAGCTAGATCGATTTATCGCCCCCGAAACCCCCTGCATACTAAACTTCATGAAAATCGTTGGAGCCGTTTCCGAGATTCAGATTATACATATTTATATATATGCAAGAATTGCTCGTTTAAAGGTATTAGATATTGAAGAAATTCATCCCTTCTTCTCTAGAGGAAACAGAAGCCATTCAACAAAATTTCCGGTCTCTAAACGCCAAGGTCTTGCCAAACCCTCTCAAACATCATCGGCCTTCCAAGATTTTTAAGTCTAAACATAAAAGTTGTGAATGACAAGACGAGATATTTACGACACAACATGAATGGAAGGTGAGAATGCTGGAGTGTCCTGGAGTTCACTTTGACGCGTTCTATCCCTCTCAAGGACTCTCCAGCCGGTATACAATTTATAGGAGCCGTTGATGCACGGTTGAGGGGGCAAATGTTGGGACTTGGTGGAGATTATTGGTAATAAATAATACAAATATGAATCATAATATTTTAGGAGAATATTTTAATAATAATGATAATAATCTTTATTGCAGACCATGCAAGGTCCATATTCACAATAAAAAAAACAGAATATTTTTTAATTAATAATAATAATGATGAATGTGAGGCTGAAATTTGATAGCGATAAAATACACCTACAAACAGCGTTGCACCTATTTGTCTTATACCGCTATTTGTAATTGCATACGACAATAAAATAACGAGTTATCATACATATATTTTTCTGAAAATACTCTACTGATTGAACAATTTCTATGTAAAATGACGGGAGAAAAGAGATAAGTCATTTTGAAGAACTAATTTCACTCCAATCGACTAAGTCGCTATGAAAACGGAAAATACCCTGTAATAATATGGATAGCTATGAAGGTCAGTTTGATAAAGTCGAAAGAAGCAACTTCTTAGAATGCCTTCTGACCTGCAAAGAACTTGCATACAAGTTTAATTATTTATCTCACCGGATGGTAAGCCATGATGTGGTCGAAGATGGAGCACGCTTGACTAGAAGTAACCTATTCACTCTCGACTTAAAGACTCCCAGGTTGTAGCTATCAGGAAACACAGACTCTGGCAGGGTATTACACTCATAGTCATTAGCTGTACGTACAATTAATGTGTACCCAAAATATTTTGCGCAGGGCACTAGAGGTGGATCACATTACACTTCGGAAGCCCTCAGCGTTGCGAGCTGGTTGCAGGTAAAACCTGGCTTTAGAATATAGATGTCAAGTTAGAGCTTTCACTTAACACACAATTACCTATCAACGAACGAAGTTTATTTACAGAATGAGCTGAAGCAGATACAGCTCATGTTTTCCTACTATATATTCAAGACAAACACAATAGTTCTCTCAACAACCGAGCAGACGAGACTCTCACCACATCAGACATTCCACTTACGTCTCCACAGTAATAAGGATCGTCTCAGACAACAAATCTACATATTTTTCAAAGCGCAGAGGAATTGCAAAACACGTTACGTTTAGAACAAGTACTAGGACACCGAGGTATGAATATGAAAATCTGTGACCTAGAGTAGAGTATACGACAGAGTCTGAGCTTTGTTCAATCGCACTTCAATAAAAATAATAACCTTGTTGGTTATATAAGTTATATTTTCGAGCCATTTGGGGTTGAATCTCTCGGGTGGAATCCGATTGCGCACAACTTGTTTTAAGATCTCTCAAGACGCTTAGTTGAAACTTCGCGTGACCCAAGGGCTGGCATTTACCTTGGTCAAAGAATAAGCATTGCCATAGCTACAACGTGGCAATGCCACCAGTCTTTTGGGTAGAAGCGATGCGGATGAATTTTTGACGCCATATTTTAGGATTAATTTAGTTGGGAGTTTATTTTTATTTCTAGTGTATATAGTCAGTTAAGTATTTATTAAAACAGTTATAAATATCTTTGTAAATAAAGATCGCACTTCAATATATTATCTTTTGTTTTAGAAATAAATCGAGACAGTTAAGCGTCGCCCCTTTTTTTTTTTTTTTAAGATTGGGAAAATCATCAAATGACTTCTTCCGCTCTGGGTGGAGCGGAAGGGCGTGTCAGACTTTTACTGACTAAAACCCATCCGTGTTCCTTCTACAACCCTTTGCGTTCCAGGGCCGCGGTGACTCTTTCGAACAAATTCCGCAACAAGAGTCGCCCCTAACATCCTTAAATCTACACTAAAATAAATATGAAGATTTTGTTTGCTTGAACGCACTAATCTCTGAAACTACCAGTCGGATTTGGAAAATTATTTTTGTATATGATAGCCACATTCATGAGGAAGGCTATACGGGAACGATATGCGCGTCCGAAGTCGCGACCAAAAGCTAGTATGTAAATATGATGTGATGACAATAACTCATTTCAGCATAGAGTCCAGTGCTGGACATAGAACTCTTTCAAGCTTCACAACAGAACCCGTTTCTCCACCTTCCCATCCAGCCTGACCTAGCTACTTTTATTTTTTTTAAGGTCGCCAATCCACATAGTTCGGTGGTGTACTACGTGTGTCATTCTATTCATAATTTATTCATTAAAACTTCTCGCAACACAAAGGTACAAAATAGTAGAAATCTTAAAAGTAAGTTTTCTTCGGTATCGGTTCTAAGGGACTCACCAGAGAATGGGCAGCAGCATTCACTGTGCATTGCAACAGCTACACTGCGATACCCAACTCGCCTGCCAAGCATGGCGATTATGGCAAACCACTCCCCTTGGGGAAGGCCTATGTCCAGCAGTGGACGTCTTTCGGCTCATATGATGATGATGATCGGTTCGACATCTTAACATGATTTTGTACATCATCTTCCCTGTCAAATGAACAAGACATCCAAAAAAAAAAAAAATCGACATCATTTATTTGTTAAACATAGGTAATAATAATGACATAAGATCTTACAAATTAGGTAGTGCGCTATGTTTTGCCAATTGGCATACAAACTGTCATATACACAATTAATTTACAGCTATTTTTTTTTTTTTGTGTGAGTATGCTATGGTAATAACACATGCATGACAATTAAATTAAATTATTAATAAAAATCAATTTCATTTCATGTCAAAATTTTAAGTAAGGTCTCTGTTTAGTATTTCCTCCCATGCCAAGCCGTGCTTACCCCAACGTTTACACACTCACCATGATTAACGTGTTATTTAGGACAATGTCCTGCTAAATTATGACGGCTATTTATTTTAGAGATTGCGCTGCCGTACGAAATACCCGACGCCCGCGCTCTGCCGTATGCGAGTCCGGAGTGGAATTTATTCCATTGCCAACTAACTGGCTTATGGTGTAAATGCGTGAAATTTAACGCGCTCTCTTTTAGATTTAATTAACGTGTGGATTTTTGAGTGGTTGAGTAAATTAGTGGGTGATGACGTCATTTGTATTAATGCGGTGGAAATGTTTTACATGATAATTCTTGTAACATGATGAATGCTTACAAAATCAAAGTTGAAGTTGTAAGTAATCAATGGCGCATTGTTCCATGAGCGCTTCAAAGAGATGTCAGCATAGAAGACGGGGCCCGCTAGGGCAAGAGCCTGCCATGGTTGCGGAGTTTGTTCGAAAGAGTCACCGCGGCCCTGGAACGCAAAGGGCTTTAGAAGGAACACGGGTGGGTTTTAGTCAGTAAGAGTCTGACACGCCCTTCCGCTCCACACAGAGCCAAAGAAGTCATTTGATGATTTCCCAGCCAAAAAAAGTTGCAAGTAATCAAGCTAGAGAATCCAGGGAAGCGTTTCATACCACTGATGCTTGTTCGCCTCTATCTAATAGTTTTTAAAGGATAATAGGGATGTTACCTGGGTTATACAAAATATTATTCAATTTAGTCCGTCAGTAAGATTAACGAAAAATATTGAATACGTATTTATCATATCAATAAAAATATACGAAGATAAAACAAATCAAAGATAAGGAGTGGGGGCTTGTAACGTCACATTCAAGTAAAAAGTGTACCGGTAAGTGACGTCACACGAGTTTTTAACGCACTGTATCGTCTTCATTTTTTGTTTAAGTGACCAAAGAAAAAATACGTGTCCAATATTTTTTGGAAATCTATCTGACGGACTAATTAGATTTTTTTAGTCAAATATTCTTTTAAATAATTGAAGAAAACATAATGTAAATTCCACCGAATAAATCTTCATGTATACAGTTAGTTGGTTGGGTACTTACATATGTCACGATATACATAGTTCAAGTACTGTTAATTGACGGCATGCGCGTGCAGAAGGCTACAGTAAGGGTAGGCCAGCCCATACATAAAGCCCAAAAAAATAATTTCGTCCACTTTCACAGTGACGAAAATTTGCATCGTCAGTATCGTGATTTCAACACTGAATAATGTGGTGAGTTTTTTTTTTAGGCTTTATGTATGGGCTGGCCTACCCCTGGCCTACTGCACGCTTATGATTTATGGATTACTTAGTCCCTTGCAAAGATATTAACAAGCCTGATCAAACCAGAACAATTTTCCTCAGCTTATTCTTTCGTTACGTACTTTAAATATACCGCAATAATTTATCATAAAATAAAACAGCGAATATCTTAGAGAACATTTCCAATTTTCTCAATAAATCCGGTTTGTTGGAAAAACTGAAAACTCCAATGAGTTTCTCCTTCCTTGTATTAGTTATTGTCTAGCCAATCTCCAAGGTTTTAAAAACAGCGATCCGACATGATTTACAGCATCTACACTTTGCACCGTTATAAAAGGAAACAAAAGAACTGTGACATTTTTTTTATTTATTTATTTAGTTTATGAATTGGTGTTATGATTTTCCATTGCAACTATATTTATTACTAGCTTTGCCCGCGACTTCGTCCGCGTGGAACAGTTACTTGGGGCAGACATTTTTATTTTAAGATTATGAAGTTTAGTAAAGTTTCAGTCAATGCTACTGAACAGAGAAATAATAGATAGATATAGATAGATAGTTTAACAAATATTTGACGTGATTCTTTGAATTGGCATAACTTTTTTATTTATGAACCCATTAACATGAAACAAACACTAAAAGCTTACCACAGTGTATTAGTCAAACCACATCTAAATAGGATAAGCCGTTTCTGAGATTAGCGTGCACAAACACACAAACGCACAGACAAAAATTCTAACAATCATTGTTTTGGGTGCTATTTGCGTTGATAAAGGTCACAATCATATTTTTTCTCATAATATATCTTCCATGTACAGACAGCGATCCGTTACATTTTTATTATATGTATAGATATAGAAGACAAGCTTTTGCCCGCAATGTCGTTCGCGTGGAATAATTGCTTTGGGCAGCCATTTTTATTTTCAGATTTAATTTTTTCAAAAACGCTCGAACATAAATGTTAATTTTATTTTTTATCAAATGCCTAAATACAAAGGTTCATGATTTTATCTTCAATAACAATTCAAAACTCCCATACAAACTTTGATCCCATATTTCAAGCCCTTTTCTCACGACCAAATGTAGCCTATGTCCTTCTCCAAGGCCTAATCTATCTCGTGCCGAATTTCATATAAATCGGTTCAGCGGTTTAAGCGTGAAGAGGTAACAAACAGACAAACAGACGGACACACTTTCGCTTTAATAATATTATTATGGATTCTTTCGTTACTGAGTGACTTAGTGATTGATTGATTGAGTGGCTGAGTGACTGAGTGACTGACAAAAAACGCACAGCCGAAACTACTGGTCGTAGAAATCTGAAGATTTGCATGTAAGGTCCTTGGGGAGTAAAGGGGAGCACTAAGAGAGGACTTCCCGAAATTCCTACGGGAAAGAGAAAAAACTGGATATGCGCGTACGAAGTCACGGGCAAATGCTAGTATACCTACTCATATAGCTCTGCCACCCGTCTGTAGCCGGGGCTACTTCTTCGACTAAACTTTTTTCCTTATGGCGGTTTCCAAAGTATTTTAACTTTAAACTTGGAAGTAAAAGTAATATTATAAAACGAAGATTCGCGTTTGTAAGCAAACTATATTTTTTTTTATGGAAAGAGTTTACGATTCGCAGTTCTGCTGTATTTAGGTCCCCTTTGGTTTTTATTCGTTATGGAGAATGAATCGTGGATAAAACTGAATATTATATGCGTTATATTTTTATTGTAGCTGCTGTTGTCTGAAAACTCAAAATATTGGCTATTGCGTTTATCCAACAGTGCCGACTTTTTTAACGTTTTGGAAATGTTTTTCTTTTATTCTTTGTTTGTAAATTACCGTTGTTTGTGTCTATACCTACCCTACATATTGTAACTTTTAATTCGTCAGTGAAAAAAACAAAAACAAAATGTGAGAAAATCAGTTTATTCTGCCGGAAAAAACGCACGGAAATACTAATAACTAAAACAACAAACAACACAACAACAAACATTTCAACAACATTTCTTTAAAAAAAACAGTGGCTCTCTGGATGTGCAGAAGTGACAACGCCACGCGATCCGCTACCGTCGCCGAACGCGCGCTGCGTTGTATCGTAGCAAATCACGTAGCAATCGATTTGAGATATAAAATCTTAAATATCTCGAAAACGGTATGTCCAATCGCAAAAATAACCAAAAATTGGGCTCCCTTTATAAAACCCCACAGAAAGATCCTTATGACATAATATCATAAAAAAAAAAAAAAAAAAAACCCACGATTCCCATACCCCCATAGTATTCTACTACTAGTAGACTACGTTATACGAGGTATCGGTTACGGTAACAGTGTCGCGAGTTAGATGGTTTTTCCCCATCTCAAAAAACTCAAAGCATTTATTTCAATTAAACCATGACAGGCACTTTTGAATAGTCAAGGTCGGTCTGTCCAGAGAGATGAAGCTAATTACACGTTCCAAAGCGTAGATCTCTATGGAGAAGAACGTGCATGAAACTCCATGGACACTATTTCAAATCAATGTTTTTTACAATGATATGGTTACATCATTCGTGTGAAAATTATATAAACATGAAAGACTTGCACTACCAAGAGTAAGAAGTAAAACAAAAAAGTAACAATTGAAGAGAGAAAAATGCCCAACGCGCCTAAAGAAGTTTTCACTTCAAAAATATCGCAAATGCAAACCTAAGAAACTAATGGGACCCCCTGCTTTGCGAAGGTTATCCATACAAATATTATAAGTGCGAGAGAAACGCTGTTCGTCTGTTTGTTGGTTGCCTTCGCGTCTTCACATCTTAACAGCTCAACAGATAAAACTTGGCACACACGTAGATTATGTCCTGGAATAGGGCAATGAACTTTGTATTCCTTTTTAATATGTTACCTGGGATGATTTATAACGTTCACGCGGTTGAAAATAGTAAACTCATTAGACACAAAAAAACAAAATAAGGAGTCGAATTCCCTGCCAGAGTCTGTGTTTCCTGATAGCTACAACCTGGGAGTCTTTAAGTCGAGAGTGAATAGGTTACTTCTAGGCAAGCGTGCTCCATCTTCGACCACATCATCGCTTACCATCAGGTGAGGTAGTGGTCAAACGCGTGCCTATTAATAGTAAAAAAGCGCCATTGACCTTCTGCTTCATGCCTTTGTGTTTATGAAAGCACGTTCTTTTAACATTGCTATCAAAACCATGCAAAATTACAGCCTTAGGATCAAGAGTAAAACCGCGGACAGACAGACGGTCGGACATGGCGAAAGTATAAAGGTTCTTTGTCTACTACGGAACCCTAAAAAGGACATTTAAGAATAGTTTATTTCTCTACTAAGAGCTTACGCACTACATTCGATCCGAATCCGTGAAAATACGAATACAAAAACTCGGACCGAATTCGGATATTGCTTACGCATTGATCTCTGATCCAAATCCAAGCTCTCCGATTTAAATCCGTGGTAATGCGAAAGCGTTCATACAAACAGTACTACGGCTACCTCGGTCCGTCAATATTTTTTCCGAATGAGACTCACGGATTACGAAAGTCGGATCTAGTGCGTAAACCACCACACAAATATTTCTATGACTATTTCGGAACGTATTTTCACTGATTCGGATGGGATGCAATGCATAACCGTTCTAACACATAATTCTTGCACTAATGTCTTGCCATAATTATTATGGTCACCCTAATACGGACTACATTGTCCTGTGCAGTAGATTAGAATTATAAATGCTAACTATTCTATGAATATTATTCCCATCGGTTTCAAATATTAATGTGTTGCCCACAGTTTGGGTTTAAACAATGTTGTGTTATGTACTCGAAATTGTTATTGTTACTTCCGAAGTCTCTGAAATTAATGGAGTTGGAAACTTGTCTTTATTTTAATAGGATACTTAAATATTGATAGTGCTTGTTTTACTTTGGTTACTATTTTGTATCTAGTTTCAATATATTTTGGTTTTACTGTTGTCTATTGTAACTATCTAACATCTTATGTTAGCCAGGACTCCCATGCTCAAAGGATGGGAGTTCCTACGAAAAGTGAAGTCCGTACCTAACTACATAGTTCCACCTTAAACCTATAACAATAAGGCCGTTTTTTAATTAACCAGGATCCACTTATAGATAACCTCGATGCTTGGCAGATGATATCATCCACCCAGCATTACATTCGGGCCATATTACGCTAACGCAAATCACTGAATAATCCGTTCGTTCCCGTTAGGTACCAGGACAGCAGATGTGCGAGGCAATGTGTAAACACGCGTGAAAGTGCCCAGTCAGCGGCACGCCTGCGGTTTTCGTGGCACTTCAAGATGGCGCCCGATTTCACAGCTGACGACGAACGAAATGTCAACGCGCCGCTCAAAATGTAATTAAACGTAAATCGATTGATATAGTTCGGGTTTGTTTTGATTTAGACAAACTGTTTCGCGTTTAGTTTGTTTGGAGCCTGGAGGGTGCTTGTGGACCGTTGTGGAGGCGTAGCTGTTAATGAATTGGGTGTTTATATTTCGAATTGTGGGTTTTATCTCTTTATCTAACGTATTTACGAAGTGAGTTGTTGTAAACTGTTCAACGATTTTCATTTCTATTTGTTGAGACCAGACGGTCGACTCTGTAAAAATGTCAAACTGAAGGCTTGGGTCAAGTGATCACGAGGTAAGCTGTCAATCCATATAATTAAGCTGCTTGACAGCTCACTTCGTGATCACGTGACATCTTGATCATATGGATTGACAGCTCACCTCGTAATCACGTCACCCAAGCCTGCACTTCGACATGTTTACAGAATCGTTATGTATTGTAAAAATTGTGATTAATTTACATAAACGCTGACTATCAATCCAGGCAGCCCATCTAACACCTGACTCGGTACTAGCCTTGCAGAACTGAACTTGCTCATAGTAGGTAGTGGTATAAACTATTCATACATCTTTATTTAAGTAAGAATAACCTAATAACGAACTATATGAGTAGTGTTCCTTAATAATAAAGTTACAAAACATACAAAGAAACATTGCCAAATCGTAACATAAGCTCCGGCCGTAACTCAGTCAAATAACGCAGTAGACTGAAGAAATGAAGATGTCTAGACGCAGAAAACACAGCGAAACGAAATTAAGCCAAAAACTTACAAAATAACCTTACAAGAGCGTTCGAACATTTAATTCTAAGAAACAACAAAAAGCCACATAAAGTGAAGAACAACTGCAAAAGCAATTTTTCAAACCTTCGAGTCCTGCGACTCGATACTTTTCTAAAGGATTGAGTTGCACACAGAACTCGGTATTTTGTACGGGAAATTCAAGTAAGGCTGAATGAGGTGATTCTTTAACTGATTTTGAAGCAAAATTTGAAATAAGGTGTCCGTATTCTGTTCCAAATGTTGAGGAGTTTTGAAAGATGAGCTTGCCTGCTTTTGCATTGTAGTGAATTTTTAAGCCCCAAAAGAACGACTAGCAGCGAGGAGCTCGTGGCTAAAGAATAACAGCCGTACGGGTCGATCAAGGTTAGGCAACGCTTGCCAAGGTTGGTATGTGGATGGGTGACTATCTTAACATCGGTATGTTTCTTCCGTGCCTCGGAAAGCACGTCAACCCGTTGGTCCCAGCTGTCATTTGTAGATCTTTGGCAGTCGTTACGGATTGTCAGGAGCCAGTAAATCTGACTTGCCAAGAACTACCGTATTACCCAGTTAATGGGTTGTGGATGTCTGGTAGTCAGTCGCTCCAAATAAAATACTGGTATTCAGCTGAATCCGGTTTGACTGGAATCCGACCCCAATCTACAATTTTATTGTCATGGTTCTTATTATAACTTATTAATAATATTGTGTAACTAATAAAAATTATAAATAGTTGGGAAAAGACTAGGCAGAAGCTAATGACAAAAACGACAAGCAAGGAGAGAGAGAAAATAGTCAGTCACATACAAACAAACAGATAAAAAAACATAGTCACTGAAGAGGCTGTAGTCTTTCACATAGGTAGTCACCTCCAACTTGTTAACGCGAACTCAGACAAACGAGGATTTCTGTTATATATAATTATACATGTTTGTTATATTATGTTAACTGTTTTGTTTGTCTTTTCTTTCTTTCGAAAAATGTTTAAAAACATTTACTTTAAATCAATCGTATATAAAGTTTCTAACGTGTAAGTACCACTATAATTTGATACTTCGCATTCTCCAAGAAAGTCTACCAAACACTGTATTGCTTGGTATATAGCCTTCCCATTTCGTATTTCATCGCTACATTACGTTAACATTCTCAATATTCCAAAAGCTTTTCATTTTCCTATAAAGAAATAATCGTAGACAATATACAAACGATGTTATATTCAATGAACGCAGGCATATCACGGTGAAATTACCTAGTAGTGGTGTCAATTTTACGCTCGGTTGAGCTTGCATCGAAGGCCGTCACAACCGCGCTGAACAAATGTGGAATAGTACAGACGAATAAGGGGCTATTATAGCTGAGGACAACAATTTAATTTGTTTTGTGTGGGAAATTAGAATTATAAATATGTATAGTAAGTAGCTTTTGCGTCAATTAAAGTACTCTTTCTTTCTTTTTCTTTTTTTTTTTAAAAAGCGTTGCCCCACACTAGGAATTTCTCCTGTGTCGTGGGTGCGTTTACAAACATATAAACTCACATACACAAACAGCCAGACCCGGAACAACTATCTGTAGGCCATACAAATATTTGTTCCGTGCGGGGATCGAACCCGCGACACGCAATGCAGCAGTCAATCGCTCAACCACTGCACCAACCGTCTCTAGGGTTACACCTATCTCTGCACCAAAATTCATCAAAATCGGTTCAGCGGTTTAGGCGTGAAAGCACAACAAACGAACTTAGTTTCGCATTTATTGTATTAGTTTAGATTTTACAGATGTTTCGACTCGCGTATGGAGATTTACTTACAACTGATGTACCAAAAACACAGTAAACTTCAACTAGACTTATCAATATCTTGTTATATAACAAGTGATAAACGTATCTAAAGAACTCATTGAGCATGCATCAAATAAATTAATCCACATCGCTAACAATGGGACAAATACCCAGAACACTAGCAGCATTTCCACGTTTAATGGCAATTCTGATTCTTTGGCTGAAGAAAATCGCAGCCCTTTGATCAAGGTTGGACAGGTCAGGAGTTGATTTTGCTGATATCCCGAAAGACTTGATGAGCACTCAGACCCAACAGATGTAATGTTTGAACACCAAACGACTCGAACAAGGCTCCCAATAAATTTGTTATATTATAAAGCAATTGTCTCACCAGCGACCATCAGCAAGTGGCGAGTAAAGCTATGTAGAAACTGGATACGAGTTGGCGAGCAGCGAGCAGCGTGTGTGTAGTTCCGATAGTTTTGTCGCTCGGCTATAAGCGAGTGCTCTTGTGCGACGGGCGATTACTCGCACTATTCACTCCGGCGTGCAGCGCACTATGGGATAAAATTATTACCGCTGGATGGTCTTTCGGCGTGAGTTCTGACTTCTGACCGCCAAGCGAGCATCGCTGAGCGTGTTTCGCTGAGCGAGTATTATCTTTGATAGCTCTTGTCGCTGAGACATCCTAGTGGTAAGAGAGTTCTCGCCGGCAGTGTGAGTGAACAGCTAGCTACTAGTAGTAGCTAGTAAAAATGTATGTCTCTTTTACTCACACGGAATCTATATCTTTTGTCTGTTTCCTCAGCGAGAAAATATTCGACAGCTAATCGCTTCCTCGTCGGCGGTGGGATAAGTGCCTTAGGTTTAGGTTTCTGTTCTAATTCATTTCGTTGTCGTTTTGCGGGAGTCAAGACAATTTAATCGTTTCTGAGAGACTCATCTAGCTTCATTGACTCAGCGCTTTTCTGTTGGTCGCAACTGTTTCTTCTGGCTCTCAGGACTTGCAGTGGTTGGAAATAAGAATGTGGTGAGCTAGATCCAAAAAAAAAAATTAAAAACAAGCTTTTATTCAAATTCACTAAAAAGAAAAAAAAAATTTTGTTGTTTTTACTATTCATTTAATTTATATTTTTTAGTTATCGCTGGACACGAATTCCACATTCACAAATTCCAGACGGATTTGAGCAATGGAGTTTATGTTCAGCATCTTATTCGTATCCTCAGTAAGTCCTTTCATTTGATAGGTTATTGTAGGCAAACATTAAAAACTTAGTCCACCATATTGGATTTAAAGTGACGCCCCTTTATTTTTCGACTTATTCACAGCCTTTGATACCCATATTGTAGGAATGCATTAAAAATAATTAGTCCGCCATCTTGAGTGTTCCACCATGTTGAATTTCGAATAACGTCACACAGTTAACCATGCATTGTCATCCAAATTGAATGTGTATACAAAATTTCAGCTCAATCGGTTGAAGATATAAGCTTAAAAATTGAATTTCAAGCTTTAGAAGTCCGCCATATTGGATTCAGAGTGACGTCACTTTATTTTTCGAGTTTCTCTTAGCAAACCCTTTCATTCATTTGATAACCATATTGTAGGAGTGCATTAAAAATAATTAGTCCGCCATCTTGGGTGTGCCGCCATGTTGGATTTTGAATGACGCCACACAGTTAACCATGCATTGTCTTCCAAACCGAACTTGTATACAAATATCTGCTTCAAAATTGAGTTGCAAGAGTCCACCCGAACAAACATAGTTACATACATACATATACTGCAAGTTAAATAAAAGCTTGTTAAAATAAAGAGCTCGAGGTCACTGGAATCACTGTTATGTTATATTATTGTTGTTTGTTTACTATGTCTTTGTTACTGTTGTGTTGTGTCTATGTCGAATAAAAGTTTACTATTCTATTCTAAGAGCTCATCACAAGAAAATACTCCTACGATGTTTACTCCAATACATTAAACTTTACATATTCTACTATTCTATGTACCTCATTACAACAGCTTTTTATTTAATGATAAGTCTTCGTTTCTGCGATATAAAACGAAACAGAAATGATATTTATTGGTTTATTTAAGTCACATGAGTGCACTTTAGTAGATATTAAATGGAATTTCTTTGAGTGATATTACAAGAGGAGTTCAATATTTGTCGAGAAACAAATACAGTGTGTCATTTTTGCTTTTTACATTTTTATTTAAAAAACCGGCGCGAGACTCGGACTCGCGCTTTAGCAAGTTATTTTAAAACTACGCACAATTTTTTCCTGTTTTCTACAAGTAAAGAAATAACTTCTGTATGGAAGTAGTAGAAAATGCCCGGCGCTTAAAGGTATGTACTGACCGGTGTTACAGGGCGTAATGTAACATATTATAAAGCGAGCATTCGTGCAGTCAGTACATGGAAACGAGCACGAACGTGATGAGTAGGTATGTGTTTTGTTTTACACGGATGTGAGGACACGGCGTAACATATCGTACTCGGTGCGAATGTAACATTACGACCATTACACCGGTCAGTACCCACCTCTACATTACGGTCTGTAACAGCGGTCAGTACCCAGCTTTAGAGATAAGACTACTGGAGCATAACTGCGCGAAAAGCAAGTTTTAGACTAAATTAATCTTTGTAGAGCGTTGAGCGTAGTTTTGATGTGCCATATAAATAAACGGCCACGTAGCTACATAGGTACAGCCGGTACCTGCAAATATTTACCACAGAATGTTGTTACGAAACATACTCGTCAAAATTACCTTAATGTGAGCGAGTCCTTTGAACGCATTGAAGACAACATTTGCAGAAGTCTCGACTAAATCTTTAATTGTTTATATTGTATTACATAATATAAAGGATGTAATTGATTTCTGTGATGGCATCAATGACATGAAAAACTAAGAAACGAAATTTGTACGGCAAAAAAAGAAAAGCAACGCCATCTATCCTGTCAGAGATGAACTACCAACGAAATCCTGCATCGCGCAAACAAAGTTCGCCGTGGGATTTGAACATATACAACAGTCTGAATATCAGCTATCGAGCAGTCGCCCATTAGACACAACAACCGTCTGGTCGGAGGATCCTTCCTTTTCAATGGAGGTGTGCGCGACTTTACTCTCTGTTCCGCATAAATAAATAAGAAGGTAGGTAAGTGATAGTTAGTAGGAAGGTAGACTGGGCACGGTTAAAATAAAAGGCTGTTGAAACAAAACAAATATCTCGCGTACGGTGACGCAGTGTTTCTACAAATAAAGATACAACTCCATCATATTTCAATATCAAAAAAATGTATTTACCAATTTGTTTACCCGTGTCCTTCAAATGTCCTTTGCGTTCAGGGCCGCGGTAACTCTTTCCGCAACCTCGTCTTTACCTTATGCTGCGTGCAGACAGATGAAAATTAACATGCAATGTAACGTGAAAGGAGCATTTCATCAGTGTGGACGCAGCGCGTGCACGAAACCAATCATTTACCTACTCGCATCAGCGGCAGCGGGTCGATTGTGTAAACATGTCGAAGTGAAGGCTTGGGTGAAGTGATCACGAGGTGAGCTGTCAATCCAAATAATCAAGATGGAATGACAGCTCACTTCGTGATCACGTGACATCTTGAGTATTTTTTTGATGTACGAGTATGTTCCCCGATTACTCGAAGATGGCTGGACCGATTTGGTTTTTTTTTGTTTGATTGGGTATACCTCCCAGGTGGTCCCATGATCATCAAGTCAGGATCTGATGATGGGATCCTGGAGAAATAGAGAAAACTCTTCAAATTTTATAGGAAGCAATTAGGTAGTTTTTGGAAGAGTACTTTCTCGGGGTGGTCCTATTTCAATTTGGTGAAGATCTGCTGAAGAACTTCGGAGATAGGCAACGGAACTCTTCAATAAATGATAGCAAATGGACTGGGATTGCTGAAATCTCATGTCTGTCTATTGTTTACACCAGTTTATAACATAACATCACGCCGGTACTCTGTGAAGGGGTAAGCACACGATAACCAATAAAAAGTGAAAAAAAAAAATTATTTTTTTTGTAAAAAGTTAATTTTTTCATGTAACGTTGCGTCAGTCTCTACGCAGCATTAGGTTTTAAAAAACGTGATTAAATATCCCGTACCGAACAAATGTCTTTTGAGTTTACTTTTAAGTAGACCTTCTGTCACATCCCTGTTTCGAGCCGTTTTCATAATGTATATTAATGTGGTAATTGCGTTTGGGGGACCTACTGCTTTTAGTACAGGAATTGATTTAGTGAAAGTACTAGGGAAGCAGATGTTACCAGCCTGTTGCCGTTTATGTGAACTTATGATTTTTGGCGCTCATTTGCTGATGGAAGGTTCCTTTCAATATTCAGGTACTACTTTTGCGTGGCGATGATACCTACGGTAGTTACAGCTCACTCAAGACAAAAGCATTAGGTACCTAAAATTAGAGCATTTCAACCAATAACTTTAAACGAGTTTTAAGGATCTATGTTTGTTTACCGAAGGCCTCTTTTTATCAAAATTACATATTTTATCGAGTCATTATAGTCTCAATGGCCGTCTCTGTTCTGTATGGTGTCGGACGTAAAAGAATAGCACCATCACATCACTGGGGAGCAGCATTCTCTGTGCATTGCAACAGCTACACTGCGATCGCCAACCCGCCTGCCAAGCGTGGTGATTATGACAAATCCCCCCCCCCCCCCTTGGGGGAGGCCTATGTCCATCAGTGGACGTCTTTTGGCAAAATGAAATGGACGGAAATGACCGTCTCATTAATATTTCAGGCATTCGTACCCGAAGGGTTACTATCGAACCCTATTACAGACCTCAGTTGTCTGTCAGCACGATGTATTGTATCTTATGTTTTTATTTTTTGATGTATTGTATATTACGCTTTAATACATATACAGTTGAAATTTAACGTAGTGATTTGTATTGCCGTTATAAAAACCAAAATTATTTTTTTTATTAAAATGGGCTCCCATACAAGAAACATGATTTTTTCGGTTTGTGGTATCCCTTCAAAAACCTTTTTTTTTTAAACTTTGGCCCACACAAGGAATTTCTCCTGTATCGTGGGGAACATACAAGCTCACATACACAAACAGCCAGACCCGGAACAACTATCTGTAGGCCATACAAATAGTTGTTCCGTGCGGGAATCGAACCCGCGGCACGCAGCGCAGCAGTCAACCGCTCAAACACTACACCAACCGTGCCGACTTTAAAACTACTGACCATGTACTTCTGCTTTCTTCCTGCCTTCCTCAAAATATTAGAATGAATCCTCTTTCATACTAAAATCGTGTAAACAAAACTACCTAGTTTTGTACTGTAGTTGTGAACTGAGTACTACTCAATACAGGCGTCAATTAAAAGCACCCGTACACACGTCCCCTACACTTGAAACTCGGCATTCGACTGCGAGGTAAATTAGTAGGAACAAATGACGACGCACACAGTACGCAAATAGGTACTTACGTTTGGTGTTGCTCACTTATTTATTACGAGCCAATTTCAGGGCACGATTTACGGATTTACTTACACAGTAAATTACAGGAAAAGGCAGTTGACAAATATACAGTTGACAAAGATATAAATTGTATTTTGTACGAGTCACTTCCATATCACACTCGCTCGGGTGTTAGTCAAGATTCGGTAGTTGGCCCTCTCCTTTTCATTTTGATGGTTAATGACCTCCCTGATGTGGTTGCGAATGCCAGATCCCTCTTATATGCTGATGACTTAAAGCTGTTTTTTGAAATAAAGTCTGAGCGTGATTGCCAAGCTCTGCAATCAGACATTGATTCAGTATATAAGTGGAGTTTAGAAAATAAAATGGAATTCAATAAATCAAAATGCTACGTGATGTCCTTCGGTCGAATGCGGCGCCCAGTCAACTTTCAATACAAACTAAATGGAGATACAATTGCAAGAACTGATTCCATGAAAGACCTGGGAGTCATATTCGACCGTAAGCTCACTTTTCATGACCACATCACTTCCACTGCCAAGGAGTCCTTTAGGCGTCTTGGCTTTGTTTTAAGGAACTGTCGTGACTTCCACAACCCCCACGTTATCAAGCTTGTTTTTGGGGCATTGGTCCGTAGCAAGCTTGAGTCTAGTGCGTGTGTATGGAATCCGTTTAAGAAGCAGTATGCGTTAGCTTTAGAGAAAGTACAAAAAGCATTCCTCAGATACCTTTACAAGCACTTGTACGGGTATTATCCCCACTTGTATCCCACTAAATTCCTGTTGGGTTGCTTAAATTTCAACTCTCTAGAAGTAAGAAGGTCGCGCGATCAGATGACTATAATATTTAAAATTCTTAGGGGGATTATTGATGATCCTGATCTACACAAAGAAATCTGCAATCTATTTGTCCCGGAAAATTACTGTCGTGGTAAAAAACACCGCTTACTGGCTGTTCCAACTAGCCGTACTATCGCACACTCCAAGTCGCCTATTCCTCGGACATTAGCCGCTGTAAACGCTCTCCTGAACTCAAACACAGGTCTTGATATGTTTGCGGATGAATGGAAGATGATAATGTCAGAATGTTTGAATTTTTGTGAGAAGAATGCATGATTGAGTTAATAAATCGAATGTTTGAATAGTGTAATTGGCTCCGGCGGTTCTATATAAATAAAAAAAATTAAAAAAAAATGAATACCTGATTTTGAAAGAGGAACAACATGCCTTAAATACAGTAACGTTTATTTGAATTTAGAATTCCGCGTCAAATCTGACCGTTTTATAAAACGGCAACTTCTTAGGTCAGGCCAGAAACAGGCCAGAAACCCTCCACGCGCTCAAATGTGAGGCGGTGTAAACCACGACGGAATGACGTGGTTCAATAAATTGACAATGGCTGACTCGCGTACTGTTTACATCTAGTTGCAGCCGTCAATTTTTAAATAATTATGCCTTCGTGTGTCCCACTGACAAAAATGCTACTTCGTATGCCCGAAGAAAATGGACGAGATCAAGTTTCACAAAAAAAAAAAAACGAGGAAAATTACGAGGTGCCTGTATCAAAGGCCGCGGGGCAAAACTAAAAAACGAAGTGGTTTAGCTAAGTCACATACCTATTGTTGATTGTCAATCCTAAGCTCATAAAAAGGGAATAACAACTAAAACCTACACGCGACAACGTCTATTTTAATCAAAATAAAATTGGTTCTACGTCAAAATAACGAACAACATCAAATTCGCAGAAATGGCTCTCAAACGAAACCGTATCGTACAGTAATTGTAGGTATCCAAACCAACCTTTATTCTCATTAGTCTTCCAAATCCCCAATTATTCAATCAGAATCAGAACAACATGATCAAAATAAATAAATAACAACAAATTAACATAAATAATCCAGCAAAAAGGTTTGCTTTCAAACTCAAATAAACAGCCAAAGATCGCGAGCGTATTTTTTTGTACAAGTTAATCACTCGTGCTTTTACCCGAACAAATAAACGTACGAAATACGAAACGACGACATAAAACGGTTTCCGAACGAAAAATATGGCATCGCTTGCTGAGAGGGAATTGGAAGAATAGGACAAAAAGTGGTTATAAACTAAAATGCAATTCGAAAATAATAATGCATATTACCCGGAACCAATGTGAAGTAAACAATTCTTAAAAGATAATTAGTCGTTTCTAGATTTCAAGGATACACACACGGTTGCTGGAAGACTTATAAATCGTGAATTAATGAGATGTGAGAAAAACGAATCGTTTGACATGTGTTTAACTGCGCAGAACGTTCTCTTGCATTTCTTAAATTAGCTCAGTGAAATAAGAAAAAATACCAAAAGTAGTATGTCAGTATAAATTAAACACTTGGGCCATTCTGAATTTCAGTAGTCAAAACTACTTATTTACATTAATTATAATTATCTATTTCATACTTTGTGTCACTTTATGTTTGCTTGTCTTGCATGCCATGCATCATTATTACGATAGTAATATTGTGACATTCAAATTAACATTATGATCATCAATGATATAGACCAATGAAGTTATATTCGTAGAAACGTTTACCGAGGTCTGCGAACTTGCAAAGAGAGGTTCCGAGATGGCAGTGCTAGGCCCGTACCACTCCTTCCTCTACCTTTCTCACAGTTTCGTTCATGGATTTGCCAGAGATCCACTAAACTGCATAACAACAAATGGTCACAGGCTACAGACTGCAGGCAGTCAAAAATGGCGATGCCGAGTCTACATCCACGACTAACAAAACAACTACTCAGCCTAGGTAGAATTAACCTCAGAATAATAATAGGGACAATTACGGGCCATGGCCTCCTCAACAAACATCTTTTTAAACATAGGCGCCACAGACAGCCCACTCTGCAGAGGCTGCTTTGATGCCGAAGAAACAGCCGCCCATGTCATCCTGGAATGCGAGGCCGTGGCTACCCAACGTGAACAAATCCTCGGAACGGTGAGGTCGCTCCGCGAAGCCTGNATAATAGGGACAATTACGGGCCATGGCCTCCTCAACAAACATCTTTTTAAACATAGGCGCCACAGACAGCCCACTCTGCAGAGGCTGCTTTGATGCCGAAGAAACAGCCGCCCATGTCATCCTGGAATGCGAGGCCGTGGCTACCCAACGTGAACAAATCCTCGGAATGGTGAGGTCGCTCCGCGAAGCCTGTAAAGCTCCCAGGAAACTTCTGCGCTTCTGGGCGGAGCTAGGCTGGCTAACTTAGCCAGGACACCTACGCACAACGGACCGAATAGGAGTCTAAGTGCGGAAAATGGAGTCCCTACTCTAGTCTACTACTCTTACCGAGGTCTGCGCGGCAAAACAAATGCAAGGTATTTGCCTTGAGGCAACGCAGTCCATCCTGGCGTCTGGCCGCGATTCGAACGTACGTAGTGTGATAGTGGATTAAATAAAAATACCAAGTTATGCGTTTAGAAAGTGCAATAGTTACACGCGACGGTTCCACAATGCAAAAAGGATGTGTCTTTTCATTTGTAAGTACTTACTGTATAATCTGTTTAAAATGGAAAATTATAAATTTTATTTTACTCAAAAATCTCCGCCGCGCTGTTTTAACGAGACAATGGTGCGCGGTGTTTTCCGTTCGAAATTCGAACGACGATAGAGGTTGTCGCCATGTTTTTATTTCTCTATAATGAGTATGACTTCTATATTGGTAAAATCTCATTAACACGTGACACGTTACACATTTTCCAACTTCCACTTTAACGATCGCCCTTGGAGGACAGTAAAAAAGAAAGTAATATAGTAGATCCGCAACAAAATATATCATCATCATCTGCCAAGCCTTTTCCCAACAATATTGGGGTCGGCTTCCAGTCAAACCTGATTCAGCTGAATACCAGTCTTTTAAGTGAAGCGGCTGCCTACCAGCCCTCCTCAACCCATTAACTGGGTAACACGGTAGTTCTTGCCAAGACTGGAGTCAGATTTACTGGCTTCTGACAATTCGTAACCACTGCCAAAGGTCTACAAATGACAGCCGGGACCAACGGCTGATCAACCGCATCAAAAAATATATGGGTACCAAATTCATTGACTTTTAAATTACAAGGCCTAGAAGCTCTAATACAAAAGCTAAAAACAAATTACCTAAAAGCTTACACGGTCGCTCATTAGTCCCCAAAATAACTGTCCTCCCGGCTGTAGTTCAAAACATTCAACATCATTTTTAAAACACATAAATCAATTTTCTGTTAGCAGCCTACACATTACCATACAGAATCCACGTGAGCCTTAAAACACCCAACTTTGTGTAAAAGGATGAACATATTTAATATTGTGACCGTTTTACTTGCCTAATGGAAAAGAGTGACACTTTCACGCCAACACATTTTACGTTACAAACAAAACAAAAAGTTTTGTGACGACACATAATTAATGCGTATGTGTGTATTATGTGAAACAAAATTAATTCTTCTGCTGAAGTGCTTTGTCTGGTTTTTATTTATTTATCGTTACTGATCCCTTTTTTTTTCACTCTGGGTGGAGTAGAAGGGAGTGTCAGACTCTTACTGACTAAAACCCATCCGTGTTCCTCCTAATGCCCAATCAGTTCCAGGGCCGCGGTGACTATTTCGAGCAAATTCTGCAACAAGGAATATACAGTTGTGGACGTCTTTCGGCTGAAATGCAGGCTGTTGATGATGATGACGACGACCCTAGAGAGGAGTAATGGCATTTAACAAATTTCAGGTTTTTTAATTAAAGTCAGTAGGTTTAAGTCAGTAACAGTCTGACACGCTCTTCCGCTCCACCCAGAGCGGAAGAAGTCATTAGATGATTTCCCATCCTTAAAAAAAGGCTTCTTAATTTGTTTGACCTAAAACTTCTATGACTTCCGGTTTTAAGAAAGAGATTATCGACACGTCACAAATTAGACTCAAGTCAAGTGATGCGATTGGCTTTGAATATTCAACGCGAGTCTAATAATTGGTTCCATTAATTTTGCGACAATTATTCATTCTGGAATCTACGCCGATACAGCGTAGACACTTATCCTTATAATCAACTCAGTATTCTGCCACATTTGCTGCAATAGGTAATCTTTTTCAACATATTCATACCGCACCTACTGAATTTTTTAATAAATAATTATGGATTGGCTCGATCTCGTGGCTGTCTAGATGGCCAAATGAATATAGGTACTTGAGATACTTTAAAAAAATATAAGAAAGAAAGCAAAAGTGCAAACGTCACCAAAACAGCCAATAAGAAATTGGTATTGTGAACATTATCCACTTATAACTTTAATATGTTTTTTAAATCTCCTTATTCATGTAAGTATTCCTATAAATTTCATTTTTAAATATATTGATAAAAAATATAAAATAGGTACATTTAAAAATATTATAAATGATATTACTTGTTGTGCCACCTAAACCCCACACTAGTATTCCTTGTGCCGTGGGGTTTAATAATAATAATAATAATTTTATTGAGGAACAACATTGGAACCATTCTTGTTAGTAAACACCTTATATAGGTACTATAACTTATGCACTAGGGTTAGTAACAAAATTTATATATGAATATTAATAAGTCATGTACTTACGAGGCATTTCATGCGGACAATGATTTCGCATGAGATGCCTCAGCACAGGAGCTCTCGGATCCTCAGCCACAACTTTCAGGATGCTATTGCTACTCCCTCGAATCCTCCTCACAAGCGATGCCACCTTTTTCCTGATGATCGCATGGAAACCATCCGTATGCGATTGGGCAAACATCCCTGAGGCACTACAGAAACGAGGGAGTTTCAACATCATCCTGAAAACATTGTTGTACTGGACGCGCAAGGCATTTAGCGTCCCCCGTGAGCAGATGAACCACAGACTTCCCGTGTACAGGCCCTGGCAGAGTACGCTTTAACCAAGGTTATTTTGACCTAATCGGTACAACGGAAAAATCTGCGCGCCAATATGTTCCCGCGGACCGCCAACGCCCTGCACTCCCTTTCAACGTCATCATCATCCTTAAGGTCGTCGACAAGTATATGGCCCAGATATTTAAACTTGGATTTAAACTTGATTTTTGTAAAAATCAAGTCCTGAAAAAGAAAAATAAAATCAGGTGTCCGTCCAGTTTTGCTCGCATAACTCGGCAAGATGTTTGTTGTCATTAAAAAGAAACCCTCTTCTTCTATTTTCTTTTTACGATTAACCCCAAATATCAAAAAATCTTCACTTTTCACGGCTTATTAAAACTCAGCCACCATTCACAGAAATCCATAAAGTCACCACACAATCCTTATAAAATAACCAAGATCACAAAGCGAATTCTAAAAGAAGAAATCAGAAAAGACGGCATAAAACTAAATAAGTGCCAAGCCAAACGGTATAATAAAATGGTGGAGAGCTAAGACAATTCCCAATCCAATCCCGGGACGCGGACACCACTGTCTCACTTCTTTATTACTCGTATACGTTAGGATATAGGGTAAATTTTAACCAACTAAACTTTTTCCACGCATTGGGTATCAATCAAAGACTTGATTTATGTAAAAATGAACTCCTGAAAAAGAAACAAAAAATCAGGAGTCCGTCCATTTTTGCTCGCATAACTCGGCAAGACGTTTGTTGTCATTGAAAATAAACCCTCTTCATCTATTTTATTTTTACGATTAACCCCAAATATCAAGAAATCTTCACTTTTCACGGCTTATTAAAACTCAGCCACCATTCACAGAAATCCATAAAGTCACCACCAATCCTTATAAAACAACGAAGATCACTAAAAAGCAACTTCAAAATGAAGAAATCAGATAAGACGGCATAAAACTAAATAAGTGCCAAGCCAAACGGTATAATAAAATGGTGGAGAGCTAAGACAATTCCCAAACCAATCCCGGGACGCGGACACCACTGTCTCACTTCTTTATTACTCGTATACGTTACGCGGAACGGTTATTCGTTTTCTAGCTCGTCTCGGGTTATTGTGTCTATAAACTATCTTTGGATGTGCCCTCGGAAACCGTCAGGATGCGATTGCATGTTGTTTGTGATAAAAGTTGTGTTATTCATACTGTTTTATTTGCTGCGTGATGTTAGAGGGTTTTTGATTTGATGGTTTATTATGTGGTTGATGGAGAATAGTTGCTTGTAAATTTTTGGCAGGCACTGTTCTAAACTGTAAACGTGTAAACCGGCATCGCGATTTATTTATAAAAAATCCTACACTAAGATGGGAATTATCAATTATCATCTGTATATATATATTTTTTTAATTTAATCATTTTAAATGTAATATTATGAAAAAAATTGAGATCACTATAATATGTATTATTTATCATAGAGCACAGTTTGAATGAAAAACTTTTTTTAATAATTTTGTAATGTGTCCCCGAAAAGCGACCCAGACAGGGACACAGAAGTTCATATGTGAGCTCTAAGAAACCGCTAGAAACCCTTAATTGCAGTTTGTCCGAACAATACCGTAACCTTAGCCGTTATGCTTGACAACCTCGCACACTACCACTTGACCTAAAGTACCATAATTACTACGATCATCTTCCAAAGAGGGTCACGGCACACAAAAACCAGTTCCGACATCCGAATGTATGACGTAGGCACTAGTTTCTATTATGTAACAAGTTATTCGCTGTGTCAGCGTGCAGCCATTACCTTCGCAACTTTCTCTTAGCTGGTCAGTTTCTGCCAAACATTCCGTAACTAAAAGCACGCGAGAACGTTTGTACAAAAGATATTTATACAACAAAAATAATTTTGTTTTCGAATTCAATTAAAAATATTTGCAGAATAAATCAGTTTATAATCTATAAAATACACTACTTAACCGACACTCAGTTTTCAAAAATCGAACTCGGTTGACGTTCTTTGAGGCTGCTTTAAATGGTTTTCTTTTTTTCGTAGCGCAGTGATAAGTGAAAAAAATAAAACAACAAAATATACGTGTTTTTAATAAAATCTCATAATGTGGTGGTTTATAGTGCTGTTAGTGACGTGCCTCTTCTATTATTCCCGAAACCGTTTGAGATACTTCTCGTCTAGGGGTGTCTGTACGCTACCTCCGGTCCCATTTTTGGGGAATTTGACAGCTGTCACTCTTGGGCGGGAAAATTTTGTGGAAGCAATCGCGGCTGGATACGACGCATTCAAAGATCAAAGGTAAGCGAACCAAATGATTAGCAATTGAGAGATTTCTGTTCTCTCCACAAATATTATGTTGTACTCATCTATAGATGCTAATCGATATCGAAACTTGAAATAATTGTATCTTCGTTTTTTCCGCGATTTCGCTCACTTGGTTCGCAGGCACTGTGCATTTTTTTCCAGTTAAGTATAAATTTGCCGTATGCGTACCTACGCATAAAAGGAAATGGGAAAATGCATGAAAAAAAAAAATTCTAAACAGTTTATCTAGAAATATACAAAAATATAGATAATACTAACAGAGAAAATAGAATCAAAATTGACCGAAAAACAAACGAGATATAACTATTTTAAACAAATAATATCTGTCCCTCTAGCGAAAACGCTGTTTTCGATGGCAGCTGTATAGTCGTCATAGTATTTGACGTCACAGTTTTTATCGGACTTCCCTTTTCAATTGTCAAATTCATCGCTGGTGAAGGTATTTTAAAAATTCTTTCATAATTGTTTACTAGAGACAATAAGTATTTTATTTTTCAAAAAAAAATTGCATGCACATTCCCTATTATTTGCAGAGCAATAAGCGCTAGTCAAAATACAGTTCAAGTTTAGTTCATTGCATGGCTCAAAACAAGTATAATGGTGGTATGGTTCCCAGGAGTAGCACAATTTCAAGTTCCATTGAAAGTGCATAGATGCGATTCTTTGATTAATATAAGTCGATATTTACATTTATATCTTTGCGGATTGTAGCTGCTAAGGTGTTATATATACAAAAAAAAACAATTAATTAATATTTCCAGATACTTCGGCCTCTACCAGTACCTGGTTCCCACCCTGATACCTCGCGACCCTGAGCTCATCCGCCAGATCGTGGTGCGAGATTTCAACTCCTTCGCAGATAGAGGCGTGCACATCGACGCTGACTGCGACCCGCTGTTCGGACGGAACCTTATCATGTTGACAGGTATGCTTGCTTGGTTGATACGTTGCGTTTTCATTCGTTCGATTTCAAGTTGCATTCAATCAGCGGGAGCGCGGCAAAAGAGATTATCAAAACGCCAACAATTTGGGATTGATAAACGCCCCACTTGAGCCGAGCATGAACGTAAAAGGCGCATTCGCATGCTAGCCCGTTTGGGGCTTTAAGTCCGTCTATGCTTTACGAATTCGTAGTCTGCTCGTGTGCACTTTGTCTAGAGCAGATCAGGACAAAGTGCTGTTCTATCAGCAAATAAATGCCTGCGCACACCGGGGCGGCATGGAAGAGGATTTTGAACACCCTATAGGATCACTTTGTTGTCTGTATGTCCGTTTGTCCGTCTGTCAAGAAACTTTTTCTCAAGAACGCGTAGAGCAATCAAGCTGAAATTAATATCAAATACTCAGGTCTGCTACCCCTTGGAGCAGTGAAAAAATCAAACTTCTAAGTCAAACCAATCCCAAGATAAAGCCGTTTATGCTCCGTTTATGGCGCATGTTTTGACGCTCGCAAGGGAATAAAAACCTATAGGGTACTTCCCGTTGACTTAGAGCCATGAAATTTGGCAAGTATATCGATCTTACAGTAGTTCTGCAAAAACTCTGAAAACTGGTAATGCGTAGAAATATCATAAAGAAACATTTTTGCGTACATTGATGTATGGGAGAACAGTTTTTCAACAATAAATTAAAGTTTGTCCTTCAATCTTACCTGCTGTATTTTTTTCAGAGTACCTAATGAAAGTGCTTTCATAGTTTATAAACTTCCGTAGGTAATGTTTACTCGGAAAAAAACAAGACTCGATCGGAACCCTCGGTGCGCGAGTCTGATTCGCAATTGTCCGTTTTTTTTATCCACACAGGTTTCTTTTTTTATATACGCGAATGTGCAAACACGTGTGTTTTTCATGAATTTATTAGCCCAGTTGTTTTTAAGAATTTAATCGTGACTTTAAGTTACATGTGTATACATAATACATTATTATCTTTTAGTTAGTAAAACACCTAGGGATGTGCTCTTTTTTTTTAAATCAAATGACTTCTTCCGCTCTGGGTGAAGCGGAAGGCTTCACCCAGAGCGGAAGAAGTCAGATTCTTACGGACTAAAACCCATCCGTGTTCCTTCTAAAGCCCTTTGCGTTCCAGGGCCGCGGTGACTCTTTCGAACAAATTCCGCAACCCTGGCAGGCTCTGGCCCTAAGGCCTATAGCTAATGAAGTACCTCGAAGTTCTTAAACGTGACTACTGTCAAATCAGTTGATATTATAGATGCTACTTTAACTACTTACTACCCGTTATGAGAGGCAAGAGGTCGACCCAGTTAGGAAATTAACAGCTGTTCACACGACTTGCAGCCAGTTGACTTTATACTAAGCTGAGAGCAAGGAGTTTGTATACAGTTTAATAAGTTACTGTCTGCATTTTAAAATGCTAAACGTATATATGACAAGCAAGTGCGTGTCTTGTACGCTAAACGTCACAAATATGTGACAAAAAGTACGGCGAATTTGTGGCTTGGCGTCGGGGGCACGCCGATGCGTTTATGCTCTGGTGTTCAAAAGGTTAAACACGTAAAATTTAGAAAAGTAATGAATAAGAAGTGACTATCATAGGATATTCATAATTAAAACTTACTTATTCACACAAAAAAAAATTATAGTCCTGTTATTATGGAGAGAGGTCATCAGCAAGGGTAACCATCGGAACTCTATAATTAAGTCTTCGCTGTCCGTTTGACTGTCAGCGGGGCAGTTTCACATGGATTTCTCGTGTCTATCTTAAAAAAATATTAAATTTATAATTACTGACCCTTTTAAAAGAAACGTAATTTTTCGGTTTTAAGGTAAAATGGAACCCTTCGTCTGCGAGTTTGACTCGCACTTGGCGGGTTTATTTTGCTGTCGCTCTGACAAATTTTTCAAACAATTTGCAACAATTAATTTCATTGTATTGTCAAAAAGAAAGGAGTAGTTATACTAATGAATTCCCCAACGAAGCTGATTACAAAATCATGATTACTTCATATAACTTTCCCAACCCTACAGGATCAAGATGGCGCTCGATGCGCGTGTCCCTAACTCCCGCGTTTTCCGGCGCGCGCTGTCGCAGCATGGCGCCGCTTATGGCGGAAAGCGCATGCGCGGTGCTCGCCTACCTGCGCGGGAAGATACAGGGCGAGCAAGCTATGGATATTAACACTGTGAGTTTTTGTGGACCTTAGCTTGGTAGCCGATAAGATCAAAAATAATTATTTAAAATCCGCCTCTTATTGCTTTATTGCCTCAAGGCTGTACCTAATATTTCTTGTTAGTGAAGAGGTCACAAGCGCAACGCATCTGGCTAAACGTGGTGCATTAAGTCCGCCTCTGTACATTTGTGTGCGTAAAGTGTAAATAAATAAATAAATAAATAAACTCTTACTGGGTCTTCCTTTTAGCTTCATTGCAACTGGGAGTCTGGATTTGTGCCTGGTTGGTGGCAATAGGCTAGCCCTAGGAAGGCACCAGGGCGAAATGTGGGTATACTAAGGGTGCGTTTCCACCAGCGATATGCGAGCTTCTTCAAGTTAATAGAATCGCTTCATTTATCTAGCCTGTAGCGTGGCTAGGTCTATTGACCAATAGAATCGCTTCATTAAGCGATTCTATTGGTTCTCACAAACACACCCCTCGCTACGCATCCTTGCTGGTAACGCATCCTTATACAACATCGCAAGAAGATTGAAGGCGTGATGTCGCCAGTTATTTGAAAATTTTCAATACTTTGACCTAATATTACTTCTTTGCAGATAACCATGTCATACGTGAATGACGTGATCGCATCGTGCGCGTTCGGTTTCGCCGTGGACTCGCTCAAGGAGCCCGACAACTGCATCTTCAGACTCGGCAAGAAGGCAGTCGTGCAGGACACCACGCAAGTCATGAAGTTCTTCGGCTACGAGAATATGAAGAGTATTATGAAGGTATATTAGAACTTAGCTACCTTGAGAATTGAGCTGTAATTTTGTCGATTGTCTTTTGTCTAAATATAGGCCTTTCTGCCGCATTGGCTATGATTGGTCATGGTACACGTTTGCAGCAGATTTTTATGGTCAATCTTGTTAGCCAAAGAACACAGCAACTTTCTGCTCTTCCATCTTGTTTTTCTCTTATAAATGCTTTGTGTCATTGAATTAATACAAAATAGATAAATGCTTAAAATTTGATTCCTGATGGTGCTGTCTTCCAGCGGTTTACTTTTAGTTAAGGTTCATTTCCAACCTAAATAAGTTAGTCGATTTTGGTGAACACTGAAAAATAACGCTGTTCTGATTCCCGTCGCATATTTCTTAGCATTTTATGCTTATCTTAATAGGGAATATGCATGCAATTTTTTTATTTGCATAATTAAATACGTATTTCTAGTAAACCATTATAAAAGATGATTTTTTGACGCCATATTATACTTGGGAGTTTTTATTTTTATTTTAAGTGTAAGTAATTTTAAGTGTAGTTAGTTAAGTATTATTAAAACAGTTGTAAATATCTATGTAGATAGTAAATGGATATTATAAAAGATTTTTAAAATATCTTTATCAGATAGAGAATTCCGAGACAAACTCTGACGTCTATACAGCTGCCATAGAAAACGGAGTCTTCGCGAGAGGGACACATATTTGTTTAAAATAGTTAAATATCTCGTTTGTTTTTCGATCAATTTTGATTTTATTTCCACTGTTATTTTTGTATATTTTTAGAGTAACTATGTTATTTTTTTCATTCGTATGTATATATGTATGTACGTATATCCGTGTGGCTCCGGATTAAGAATATTGCCACCCCATCTCATCCCGTGGGTGTCGTAAGAGGCGACAAAGGGAAATTTTGAGACCGTGCAAATATTTCAGCACCTTAGGTCACCCGTTAGATGCGCGCGGGTTAACCATCAGCAACAGCATTCCCAAGGAGGGTTGGTGTCAGGCTGGCGGCCGACTGTTAAACATTTGCCAAATCTTTAGCAACATGTTAGGTCGAAATAGAATGTGCGATAGGGTTAGGGCGTACCCCACAGGCGACGCGCAGGGGCAGCACNACAGGAGCAGCACCCGGCCCCTGTGGAAAATGGACAAGGGTTGTTACACCACCCCGGGCGGGGGCAACGTAAGAAGCTAGCTCGAGAAGTGAGATTGAGGTATGCAAGTTGGAATGTTGGGACTATGACTGGAAGGGCCAGAGAGTTAGCAGACGTATTAAAAAGAAGAAGAATAAATATAGCGTGTTTACAGGAAACTAAGTGGAAGGGAACAAAAGCGAGGGAAATTGGTGAAGGATACAAGTTTTTCTATTGTGGAAGTGACGGTAAAAGAAATGGCGTGGGAATAGTGTTAGATAGTAAATTGAAAGAAAGCGTGATGGAAGTAAAAAGGATTAATGATAGATTGATATGTGTGAAAGTTATGATGGACAATGTGATGCTGAATATAGTTAGTGTGTATGCCCCGCAAGTAGGATGTGATGAAAGGGTGAAAGAGAAGTTTTGGGAGGATTTTGATACAGCTATTATGACCATCCCCGTGCATGAGGAATTGATAGTTGGAGGTGATTTTAATGGGCATGTAGGAAAAATGAGAAATTGTTACGAAAGAGTACATGGGGGTTGGGGTTTTGGAAGTTCCAATAACGAGGGAGAGACGCTGCTGCAATCCGCAACTGCATTCGACCTAGCAGTAGCCAACACTTGGTTCCAGAAACGAGATCAACACCTAGTCACATACAAAAGTGGTAACGACATGACCCAAATTGACTATTTTCTAGTTAGGCGCAACCACATAAAGCACGTCAAAGACTGCAAAGTGCTGCCAGGAGAAGACTTGGTCTCACAGCACAGACTCTTGGTTATGGTATTAGCGATTAAAACACAGTGTACAAAAAGCAAAGAGCGTCCTCCTCCTAAAATAAAATGGCATATGCTAGAGAAGAATGATTGTGCGAAAGAATTTACAGACCGAGTAGTAGACAAAATGATACAAATGGGAGACATGAAGGATCGAAGTGTGAATCAAAGCTGGAATGAGATAGCTGGGTGTGTTAGACAAGCAGCGAATGATATTTTAGGAGAGACAAAAGGAAGGGGCACAATAGAGAGGGATACATGGTGGTGGTCGACAGAAATACAGAAAGTGTTGAAGGAAAAAAAGAAGAAATTCAAGGAATGGCAGAGTGTAGAGCTGGAAAGTGTTAGTTGGAAAGCTGAAAAAAAGAGAGAGTATGATGTTTTAAAGAAAAAAGCTAAGAAAGCCGTGGCAATAGCGAGAGCTCAGGACAAATTATTTGACACACTGGACACAGTGTGTCAAATAATTTGTCCTGAGCTTTTGACTGTCGTCCAGCTGGCCAAAAAGACCTGTACCGGCTTGCTAGAGCCAGAGAGAGGAAGGCGAAGGATTTTAGTCGGATAAGATGTGGAAGGTATGAAGCTGGAATGCTTTTATCGGAGGATGAAAAGATTAAGGATAGATGGAAGGGATATTTTGAAAGACTGATGAATGAGGAAAATATCTGGAGTGGTGTTTTAGAGATTAAACTAGTGAATGAAAGGTTAGTGAGGGTGGTCAGTGTGGATGACGTGAGAGTAGCAGTGAATGGAATGAAGAATGGTAAGGCAATTGGTCCAGACGGAATGCCAATTGAAGTGTGGAAGTCATTACGGTTAGATGGGTGGATGTGGTTAGCTTTATTCTTCAATAAGTTGTTGCTGGAAGAAGCCATACCTGATGAATGGTGCAACAGTTCGTTGGTGCCCATCTTTAAAAACAAAGGCGATGTGCTGGAGTGCAACAACTATAGAGGAATAAAGCTAATGTCACATAGTATGAAAGCATGGGAAAAAGTTATTGAAAGGCGGCTGAGAGAAGAGAGTGAAATCTCACAGAACCAGTTCGGTTTTATGCCTGGTCGGGGAACAACGGATGCCATTTTCACTATCCGTCAGTTGTACGAAAAATACAGAGCTGTGCATAAAAACTTGCTCATGGTATTCGTTGACCTCGAAAAGGCATATGACCGGGTGCCTCGTGAGGTTTTGTGGTGGGCCCTTAAGGAGAAAGGTGTGCCTGGGAAGTATGTGCAGTTGATCCGAGCGATGTACAGTCGATGCAGTACCCAAGTTCGGTCTGTAGTGGGCACCACTGACAGCTTCAGTGTGGCAGTCGGTTTGCACCAAGGGTCGGCCCTTAGCCCTTACCTCTTCCTGATGATAATGGACGCTCTGACGTCGGACATTCAGGAAGAGGCTCCCTGGTGCATGCTGTTTGCTGACGACATTGTGCTAGTTGCCGAAAGCGGCCTAGAGGTCCAGAGCAGATTGGAGACGTGGTGGCAAAGACTGGAGAGTGTTGGCCTGAAATTGAGCAGAACAAAAACAGAATACCTGTTCTGCGATTTCGGCGGTCTCTCCAGTCCTATACCTGTAGCTCTCATCGGAACGCCTATACCGATCTGCTCCGACTTTCGGTACCTCGGGTCGCTTGTCCAGGGGGACGGCGATATAGACCGAGACGTAACGCACCGGATCAACGCAGGATGGATGAAATGGCGACAGGTCACTGGAACAACTTGCGACCCACGGATGCCCCTCAAGTTAAAGGGGAAAATCTATAAGTCCGTGATAAGACCTGTCGTACTGTATGGATCAGAATGTTGGGCTGTGAAAAAGACGGATGAGAAAAGATTGCATGTAGCGGAGATGAGAATGTTGAGATGGAGGAGTATCGAGAATGGATAAAATGAGGAATGAGTTCATTAGAGGTAGCTTAAAAGTGGCGCCAATAACGGAAAGATTGAAAGGGAACCGCTTATCTTGGTATGGTCATGTGAAGAGGAGGGATGAAATGCACGTAACTAAAAGAGTTATGAATATAAATGTGGATGGATGGACAGGGAGAGGGAGGCCAAAGAAAATATGGATGGATTGTATTAGGAGTGATATGAAAGAAAAGGGAGTTAGTGATATCGTGACCGGTGACAGGACAGAATGGAAGAAAAAAACGTGTTGCGCCGACCCCAAGTAACATGGGATAAGGGCAGGAAGATGATGATGATGTTATTTTTTTCATTCATATTCCCTATTCTCAATTCTTTATTGCGTACCATAAAGTATTTATTTGGTAGGGAAATAATTATATTAGTCACAATTATGAACCCACACAGCACAGATAAAGTTATTATGTATTTATTTATTTTGCACTTCCTACATATTTGTTTATTTTTCAGTTCCTACAAGTAAAAATAATCCCCACACAAGATGCAGAACAATTCTCCCAGCTCTTCAAATCAGCTTTGAAAGCTCGGCGAGAGAATCTTGTGAAACCTAGACCTGACTTTATTCAGATCCTTGTTGACGCGGCTCAGGGTAAGTTGTTCTTTCGACTTATAAACTCCTAGTACTTAGTTAAGGAAGTGATCCCTGTTCATTGAGAAGCTCTTTAACAAGAAAACTTTTTTTATTTAACACTTTTTAGTACACACCTAACAACACTATGGAAAGTCACAGGAAAGCAAAACACGTAATTTCGTTTACTTGGATGATATATTTTCTATTTTCTCCAGCTATTTGGATTTAAAAACCAAACTGCTGAACCGATTTTGATAACATTTCTATGGCACCAATCGAAACGTGAAACAAGAATTTTCACATGAAACAAGAATTTTTCAAATCGATTCATAAATGATGGAGTTATGAGGTAACAAACATTAAAAAAAAACAGCCGAATTGAGAACCTTCTCCTTTTTTTGAAGTCGGTTAAAAAACCTATTATGAACAGACATAAGACCAACCAAAATGAATGAAGCATTTACTCTTTTTCATTTCATAGACTCCTTGTACTTTAGTAAACTTATAGGTACTATATATAGTATTTATTTTTGTCTCTATCACAAGGAGCATTTCCATTATTTTGTCATTCACATATCGCACACCCTAGATCTAAACAGGGTTAACTCAAAAAACACTTTTTTCAGGAAAGGCGAAAAACTGATTAGTTATTGTGTCCCTGTGCACTGCAGGAGTTTTCTGTACAGATTTATGCTTTTATGCAGCTAGAAGAATGATATTGAAGGAATCTTGTGTTTTAATGATGTATCGGGGCTGAAAATTGGAGTTTATTGTTATTTCCCTATTGCTTAACAATGCATGTATATTTGTTTTATTATTTCAACACGGGCTAATTCAAAATTTATCAAAAGAATTGAGCCATCTAGCGTCGAGTAGCGGAGATATGTTTAAATCTGTTTTATTAGTGGGTAGGTATTGACTATTGAGCTATGGAATTCGATGGTATGCTTAACTCCCTTTAGATCTAGGTGTGCGATATGGCAATGCTGTCAGCCTTTTAAACACTTTTCACGTTGACAATGAACAAGTTGACATTGTGAAAAGGTTGAGCCCTTCTGACTTAACATTATTCCCACGGGCATTTTTTTTAAACATTTCCCCACACTAGGTATTTCTCCTGTATCGTGGGGACGTTTACAAATATATGTATAATCTCACATAAACAAACAGCCAGACCCGGAACAACTATCTGTAGGCCGTAAAAATATTTGTTGCGTGCCGGAATCGAACCCGCGACACGTAGTGTTGCAGTCAATCGCTCAACCACTGCGCCATACGTGTCGTCGAACATTTAAGATGTCAATACTTCGATCAAGTAAGATTTTTGCGGGATATCATTTCATAGAAATTTAACGCTGTTACTTGACTGACCGTAAATTCAATCACCACAACATTTAAATGTGCTACATCTTCTTAATTTATATATTATTTGTGTACGTGTGTATGTGACTGAACTCCTCCTAAACGGCTGGACCGATGTTGATGAAATTTTTTGTGTGTGTTCAAGGCGATTTGAGAATGGTTTAGATTCACAATTGGACCCGGTAGGTGGCGCTGCAATCGATTTCTATAATTTTTCGTCAGACACAAAGCAAACGTTCAGACAGGACAACGTCTGTCGGGACCACTAGTATATACATGACTAGCCTTTTCCCAAAAATATTGGGGTCGGCTTCCAGTCAAACCGGATTCAGCTGAATACCAATATTTTACGAGGAGCGGCTGACTACCAGACCTCCACAACCCATTCACTGGGTAACACGGTACTCCTTGGCAAGACTGGTGTCAGATTTTCTGGCTTCTGACTATAACATAATATAACATTATGTACAGGCAAACCCAGAGCGGACAGCGTCGGCGATGCCAACAACAACGAAGACGTGAAGACTGCCGAGAGTAAGATTAACTTTAAATTGTTTACTCTTCACATTACACTGTTGGGGACTAAACAATAGATCAACAGTTTTAGCTCCGATTTATTTTTGGGATGAATAGGGAATATGCATGAAAAAAAAAATATACACAGTTATCTAGAAATATACAAAAATATAATACTAACAGAGAAAATAGAATCGAAATTGACCGAAAAACAAACGAGATTAAACTATTATAAACAAATATATCTGTCCCTCTCGCGAAAACGCTGTTTTTATGGCAGCTGAATAGGCGTCATAGTATTTGACGTCACAGTTGATATCGGACTTCTCTTTCTAATTGTCAACTTTGAAGCTTAATAAATTCATCAGTGATGAAGGTATTTTAAAAATTCTTTCATAATTGTTTACTAGAGATAATAAGTATTTTTTTTGCAAATAAATAAATTGCATGCATATTCCCCATTGCGGCCGTAACTAACGCTAGTTACTAGTTATTATTCTGTACCGTAACCAAACCTATTGTACTGCGATCGGACATGTTGTGTGCACTAATTTATTAATTTGAAGATTATTTTTCGTCATAGGTATAACATTCTGGGTATTGATACAATCCCTGGAAAGGCAATTAATGTATTATGGGTTTTTTTAATTTCGAACTTCATGAAAGCAGCAAAGGTTTATGGCAACAGTTTGAAGGGACCCGTCCCTTCTAACATGGGATATTATATATTAAACTAAACATAATTGCCAAAAAGTCGGTATCTTTTTACTAAAATAATAAAGCTGAAGAGTAAGTTTGTTTGTTTGAACGCGCTAATCTCTGAAACCACCAGTCAGATTTGGATAATTCTTTGTGTATATGATAGCGACATTCATGAAGAAGGTTATAGGCTATACCTACGGGAACGGGAAAAAACGGGATATGCGCGTACCTGCGAGGTCGCGGGCTAAACCTAGTTATGTAATAATTAATAGTTCACCTCTGCCAAATCTGCCGGTGAGAACAGTCTGTTCATTCTAGAAAAAAGATAGGTGAAGTGAGCTCGTTTACAAAATGACGTACCGTACATTTAAAGAAGCATAACCGTGAATTGCATTGTTTTCTTGAAGACATTTTATCAACCTTGAATAGAGTAATCTAGTATATCTTGCTGTATAATTTGAGACCCATTGCGACCAGCAGTGCGATTCTGTAAACATTCTGTGTAAGCTAGAGTGAAGTGTACATGAAGTGAGCTGTCAATCCTTACATACAAGATGAAATGACAGTTCACTTCATGCTCCACCTAAGTTTTTTTTTAATCTATTTG
Organism: Mamestra configurata; assembly: GCA_002192655.3. Taxonomy (NCBI): domain Eukaryota; kingdom Metazoa; phylum Arthropoda; class Insecta; order Lepidoptera; family Noctuidae; genus Mamestra; species Mamestra configurata. Next base: position 213,064 of record NDFZ01005019.1, read on the forward strand.
GGACAAAAAACAGTTATACATTTACAAAAGGTAGTTATATTACAGTCGAAAAAAACGTATAACCCCCATCATTGTCCACGAAGTGACATCGGAACATGATAACGAACACATGCTAAATGAAATTTAAAAAAAATTAAAAACACTTTAAGTATACCGACGAATCGAAGGAAGCAGATGACAAGAGCATCCGTCTTATGGGCGACTTGCAAGAAATTGTGAAACCTTGCTTTTTAATTAATCACACACGTTGACAAAACTCTTAAATCACCAAATCTCAAAAGACTACTTCAGACATTAACCTACATGGTTCTCATGTTTGACCAGTACGATTGTATGGACTTTAAAAGAGACATTGACCTCTAAGTTTGTTTCGGTGTTTCTTAGGGTAGTCAGCTAGGAAACACCGGCCACATCTAGTTTAAAATTACTCAAAAATATTGACGTATTACGTTTAACCTGCTTACAAAATAAATTTCATTTATCAATAATCACATCACTTTCATAATTCATTGGCCCGACCAACTTGTACCACCGCCAACTCTTCACTGGCCCACAACAAACCCGCTGACTTTGATTGACGAGACGCACGCCAAATTTAATTATGACGTGTTCTGAGTGTGACGTCTGAATTGTGCCGGGATTAAACCATTCCTTACAACCGGAACATATTTGTTTTGCAGATCAAAATTACTCTGTACTGCATTGTAATTTATTCGTGTCGGTTCCTATAAACATATGTACTCAAAATATATTCCTGCGAATGTTTTGGAGGGTTGAAATTTTGTTTTATGACACCTTCCCTTGGACATAATCTACAAGACGGATGGAGGATTGATAATTGTGTGACCAGGACGAAGTATTAGCCTTGGCAAGGAGTAAAGATTACCATATTACCAATGATAGACACAATTATTGAGTCTATATGTAGGCTCTTTTCATAGATCTAGGCATGGGTTGATTCATAATCCCTGAAAAAAATATCAATTTGATAAAAAGAAAATCCAATATGCCTAACAAATAGGCAGTACTTAAACAAAAGGGCAAAATTTGCTTCTCATATTTGAATTAAATTAATAATTAATTATATTTAAACGGCAAAATAAAGGTGTAGTTACATTATGTATACAACCATTGACACACACCTCCTTGACACTAGTAGCCATTTTTTTGTTCTTTTGATGGATCACAGCCTCACACGCTTGATGTTCATCATCTTCCTGCCCTTAACCCATGTTACTCGGAGCACGTTTACTTACCCCATTCTTTCCGGTCAACCGTCACACTATCACTGTCTCCCCTTCTCAGTAACATCACTCCTCAACCCATACATCTTTTCCTCAATTTCCCTCTCCCTCTCCATCCATCATCATCTGCCTAGCCTTTTCTCAACTATATTGGAGTCGGCTTCCAGTCAAACCGGATTCAGCTGAATTCCAGTATTTAACGTGGAGCGGCTGCCTATCAAACCTCCACAACCCATTAACTGGGTAACACTGTACTCCTTGGCAAGACTGGTGTCATATTTTCTGGCTTCTCCGTAACGACTGCCAAAGATCTACAAATGACAGCCGATACCAATGGCTTAACGTGCTTTCCGAGGCACTGAGAAATCTCGGCAATTATATTAAAATGGTCACCCATCCACAGACCGACCGAGTCAAGCGTTGCATAACCTTGAAGATCAACCCGTGTGGCTGTTATAACTTAGCCACGACCTCCTCTTCCTCTCAACATTTATATTCATAACTCTATTAGTAATATGGGTTTCATCCCTCCTCTTTACACAAAATCAAATCAACCATTGATTTGATATTGTTAACGCTAAATAACCCAAATCTTAACTCCAATTTATTTAGCATTAAAGTGGACTTCAACCGATTCCATGGTCCTATCTATGTTGCGGAATTTGTTCGAAAGAGTCACCGCGGCCCTGGAACGCAAAGGGCTTTAGGAGGAACACGGATGGGTTTTAGTCAGTAAGAGTCTGACACTCCCTTCCGCTCCGCCCAGAGCGGAAATACTCATTTGATGATCTTATCCTAAAAAAAGGGCTAGGCGTGAAAGCGTAACAAACAAACAAACTCACTTTCGTATTCATTATATTAGTTAGGGTAAGTAACAGTTAGGATTAATGTCGTTTACCTACCAACAGACTTCACAGACGATGACTTGGTAGCCCAAGCAGTGCTATTCTACGTCGCAGGATACGATACCACCGCCAACCTTATCTACTACTTTCTCTATGAGATGGCCATCAACCCCAGGGTACAGGAGACGCTGCATGAAGAACTGGATCAATTGCCGCCTGATAACGAGATTGAAGACCTGTATGAGGCTGTTCAGGGATTGGAGTATTTGGAGATGTGTGTTAATGGTAAGTGTTTTTTTGCTTCAATTTCGATTTATGTAGGTATAAACGCGCATCTAGACGGACCGCAGCAAAAGCCGCACGCGCTGCAGTCGTCGTATTTTCTCATAGCCTCGCGGAATCCGCATCGTCGTGCCGAACGCACCGCACACGCACAGTGCTGTCGAAATCGTATTCACTTCTGTACTCCTTATTATATTATATCAATATTTATCTGTACAGAACGAACGTACGTAGTGTGTATAAGTTCCATAGAACTTGATCTTGTTATTGTCGGTTGCCTACTGTTAAAAGAAGAAGAAAAAGAAAGAAAAAAAAATCGGGTTCATGATAATCATTATAATTATGTGTCATCCGCGCCGCTCGCACCGAACTCGCCGCAAGCATCTAACGCGCTGAATTTGATGACGTCATCCGCACGCGCTGGTGGAATTCGTATACCTCCAGCATTTTATTGAAATGCGAGTCGTACAGCGCGGATAGGTGCGCGAATTTACATACGATTTCATACAAAGATTTAGAAAATGCGTTGACTGTGGCGCGTGCAGCTCCTGCGGCGTTCACCCTTTTCGAGTTCTTTGTGACGGAGCTCTTCTGAGGAATAGGTATACTCGCAATATACCTTCTGATTTGGCGTTTTTCTGGTGGTCGCAATCGCCACTTTTACTGCGAAAAATGTGGCGGGCTCGTCACAAAAAAAACCTACTAATTTTAAGTGTAAAAGTACCGCTTCTGCGAAAGCCGGTAGCCATAAAAACTAATTCTCATCTATAGATAGTTGGACACAACGGAAGGCCATTTTTACTGTATAAAACTGTCACATACAGGTTTCATTCAAATCAATATCTCAAAATGGCAAAAAATACTAAACGGTATTCTACAGCCACTTCAACGTCATCATCATCATACTCATATCACTCGAAAAACGTCTACTGCTGGGCATAAGCCTGCCCCAACAACCGGTCCTGTGCAACTCGAATCCATCGGCTACCCACGTCTTTCACCAGGTCATCGGTCCACCTTGTGGGAGGCCTTCCAACGCTGCGTCTTCCGGTACGCGGTCGCCACTCCAGAACTTGTTCTGCGAGCAATGTGCACTGCCTACTGCCACTTCAGTATAGCGATCCTTCGGGCTATGCCGGTAACATTGGTTCTGTTGCGGATATCATCATTCCTGATTCGATCGCGCAAGGAAAATCCGAGCATCCACTTCAACGCCATTTGACAATGAGAAGAAAATTAGTGTTCTGATGAGCAATAACATAATATTCCCAATTGTTTCAGAGGTGTTAAGATTATGGCCTCTCGTGGGTTCAGCAGATCGACGGTCAGTAGCCACGTACGACTTCGGTCCCACATACCCTGGCAGTAAGGACAGACTCATCGTAAGTATAAGCCTAGTTTTTGATCACCTTTGAAGAGATCGTTGATTCCAATTTTCCAGTTGAAATCAATTTTCTTATGACCTAGACTGACATTGCAAATTTCGCAACATAAAATTTGCTTATGGCAAAATGTATGGGAGGTTATAAAACTATAGTTTAATTATGCCCGAAGACTCAATTCTAAGACTCGGATCCCATGACCAAAACTTCAACATCTTCTCAATAATTACGAGCGAAGTAGGTCCCAAAAAAATTACACTGACAATCAAGCAAAATTTTCGACAATGACAATAAACCAACGCACACTTTCTGCTATCAGCTCCAAATCTTCAGCACTTAATTTCAGTGCCTACCTCCACAAATGACTTAGTTTACGTACAGCGATATTTTTGGGAGTAATAACTTCATCGGCGCACGGTATTAGGTAATTTAGCATCGTAATAGCGCCATTGCCCTGGGGGATTCCTTTATTCTGTGTTAATAGATCGTTTACGACATAATAAGGGAGGACCTTTAGTGAATTCTGTTTACATTTTTCGGTGGCATTGTCTTGGTGAGCTTAATTTTGAAGATTCTGGATTTTTGAGTGATATCTTAAGATCCAGATTAAATTATCATCCTATTTGTGAATATGTATCTTAATCGATTACGATTTGCAGGTTACTTATTCTTATCGATTGAAAATATATTTCTTTAAATTCGTAATCCGATTTAGTTACAAATTAAAACCAGCCAGTGTTGCGGAATTGTTCTAAAGAGTCACCGCGGCCCTGGAATGCAAAGGGCATTAGGAGGAACACGGATGGGTTTAAGTCAGTAAGAGTCTAACACTCCCTCCCGCTCTGGTTGGGGCGGGAGGGAGTGTCAGACTCTTCTTCTCTCAAGTCATTTGATGATTTCCCATCCACAAAAAAAACGGATACAAATTAAAGAATAAAATAGATAATCGCGTCACTTGCTGCTGATCATTGTCTGTAATACTATGATCTACAAATCGTCACTTTATCTTTCGGCCATCACTGTCAAATTAGCTACCAGCAGTAGCTGAAACGTCATGTTTGAAAGGCAAACATGACGTTTCAGCTACTGTTGGTAGCTAACTTGACAGTTGGTTAAAGGTAGATTTTGGACGTTATTGAGTCCGGCCGTTAAACTACCTGAGCATGACCATCACCCCTGATATTGACCACAACACTGTTACCATTGAATCCTTCCCACAGGCCCCCGCAGGCATCCACGTGTGGCTGCCAATCTACTCGATCCACCGCGACGAGAAGTACTGGCCCGAGCCCCACCAGTGCAAGCCGGAGCGGTTCTCTAAGGAAGGGCGGGCCGACATAGTCCCATACACGTACATGCCTTTCGGACACGGACCCCGGCATTGCATCGGTGAGGAATGGTTTATTGGAGAGTAATCTAGGTTTTGTAGATACAGCCAAAAGCGACAATGTTGTAACTAAGCTACAGTTTCAATTAATCAAAGCTTCTTTAAACATTATGTGAGAGTAAATGTGGTATATCAAGCCTTAGAAAGTGACTCACACAGGCATTATAACTAATCATAGGTGTCAAAGATGACGCACGACGCTCTAGAATTTTGTAATCTGTAAAGACATTATTATTTCTAAAACTGGAATAGATTTCTATGAGTTGATCTAAGACACTTTTACTTGTCAAAGTTTTGGTATTTTTTTAATACTAGACTTCGCATTCATTATGTGCCTATACTACTTAAGCCCACTTGCACGAACCAGAGTTTTTCAACTTTTTGTACAAACTACGGAAAAAAAACTTCGTAAATCAGATAAAAAATAATCCAAGTTCATTTTTCCTCTCAGGATCCCGCTTCGCAGTCCTAGCAGCCAAGGTGTTCCTGGTGAAATTCCTCCGGAATTACACGACAAAGGCCGAGCGGGCCTCCCCGCGCCTGTCGCCCAGGGCCTTCATACTCAGGCCCAAAGATGGATACCAACTTATTGTAGCAGCAAGACATCAGTGTTAAGAAATTAATGTAGTACTTACTTAAATAAAGTGTTTTTTGTTTTACTTTACGTGTTTCTAATACGGTTGTATCGTATTCTGTAAATTCCACCCGTTCCATCCGTTTGACTCGTACGATAATATTTGGCGCCCAACTTGGTACAGGTAATTAAAAGGTAATCAACTTACAATTCACTGAACATAACAGTAAATTACACTTCATTAATTTATGGCATACAGTAATACCTAAGCAATAAGACATAAAATACAACCCTAACTAATCAGCTTTTAATAATAATATTCGGAAACAATGATTTCCAGGAAGCAGAATTTATTAGCTTTGTGATTTTAAAAGCCAGTGTTGCCATAACATGCTGTTTTATATGCCACATTTAAAAGCCACGTAATTTACGTATTGTATATAATTGAATTCTATAACAGCATGAAACATTGCAAAATGTTGGTTCCGTAAATGCAAACAATGTAATTTGAAACAGAGAATCTTTTTTGTATAACCGTTGTGCATTTTACAATGCAATGTTGAGAGCTATTCAGCCAAAAATGTGAGTATTTTATTGCATAGGATTCTATTTTTAGCGCTTGTAAAGAAAAAGTGTGAAGAATAAACTTTCAAGTTTAATGAAGGGCCCGCAGCCATATGGAAAATTAGGTACCTACTTATAATGTGAGACGCATAGTTGAAACTTTTCGCTGAAACTTTTCGCCCGCGGTTTCGTACATACATAGGTAGGTAGGCACTGCCGTCATAAGGGCAAACGCGGTATCTCAGTGAAAGCGAGCTTCTGGAAAATTGAAGTTATGTAAATAAGTATAGTTTTCTTTTCAAACTGAGATAGGGAAAACTGTTGTTAAGAGTTTTGTTTTTTAATAAGATTGTAGTCTTGGCTTAGGTCACTGGCGTATTTTTGCGTATTTTTTTTAAGCTACGCCATTAAATCAACTCTACTTTTTTTGAGATATGGTTTCTGGCTTACAACGTTAGTTTATAAAATCTCAGAATATACCTATATAGATAATATTCAGAAAACCTGTATCCGCAAATAAACATCTCAGCTTTACGCATTTAATTTTTCAGGAAACAAAATAAAAGTACAAAAACAATACCGAATTAAAAAAAAACATTTTCCACGAACAGTTTACGGATCCCCACACTCATCCGCGGTGCAACGAAGTATGAAACAGAGACAATAGACTGGCGTCAAGCCCAGAGGCAGGGAACTTGCCTGTTACTGTATACAGCAATGGCACAGACAATGCGTTCATTATTCCATTTAAATAATGAGCCTAGTGCCGTTATAAATGACTTTCCACTGTATAATAAAATGTTGTTTATTTTTAGTGAAACTGCAATATTTCTAGGTAGGTTAATATATGGTAAAATTAATATATGGCCTCAGGCCCGAACTTATATTAAATTTATATAAAATTTTCAAAGCTCATACTTAGTTCCACTGATGAATCTAACCACTACAATTTCCACTATCTATTGGGTTTTTACGCAGCGCAAAAAATACTTTTTACCCGACTGCCCTTTTTTTTTTTTTTTTAAGGATGGGAAATCATCAAATGACTTCTTCCGCTCTGGGGGGAGCGGAAGGGCGTGTCAGACTCTTACTGACTAAAACTCATCCGTGTTCCTTCTAAAGCCCTATGCGTTCCAGGGCTGCGGTGACTCTTTCGAACAAATTCCGCAACCCTGGCAGGCTCTGGCCCTAGCGGGCCCCGTCTTTTATGCTGACATCTCTTTGAGGCGCGCGTGAAATACAACGCGCCATCGACCCGGGCCTGGTGGTGATCGGACAGCGAGCCACCCAATGCTCGCCGTCCGCAGGCCCGTGCCTACGGTGGCCGGGGATCGCCCTGCGACTCCCGACGCCCGGGGCGTCTTCTCCTGTAGCGGCGGTTGGGGCGAAGGCCTTGCCTTTCCCTCGCGCGGCCCGCCTCCTCCTTCGCTAGCATTACTGCTTCGCAGAAGGAGGTGACCGCTCCCCAAGCCTCCTCGCTCCGGACCGTGTATTCAACCAGGGCCGGACGCGAGGGGTCACCGCCGCCGATCGCCTCGACAAGGACACGGCGTTGCTCAGCCCAAGCAGGGCAGACCTCCACCGTATGCTCCACCGTGTCCTCCGGGCGATCCTCGCAGTGCTGACACCCGGGCGTGTCCTCCCGCTTAATCCGAAACAGGTACCTCCCGAAACAGCCGTGTCCGGTCAGTACCTGCGTCAGGCGGAAGGTGAGGACGCCGTGGCGCCTCTCCAGCCACTCCTCAAAGAGGGGCCTTACCGCCGCAATAGTGGCATGCCCAACCCGACTGCCCTGGGATAATGTTTATTTTTTTATTTTTTGAGAATATCTAGAAGAATCTTTTTCTTTGGCACGCCTTAGAAACGGTTGGAAACCTAGATTTCAGCAAATAAGGTATCATTAGATGCGTCTGAAATGCCGCAGTGATAAAGGCTTTAAGAAATGGCGGTCGCCGGTAGGTAATTAAGTGAAGTCGTATTTTTTCATGACATTGTTAGCAAGTCAAGCAGTCTTAGGCAGTTACTGGCATCAAATCTTTGGTTGAACTAAAATAAACTGCATCGAAATGCTTGAAAAATTTGTAGGTAAATCGAGTTATTTGAAACTAGTAAATTTTTCTCCCGCCAGAGATTACACGTACTTATGCAAAATTTTATCCGATTGTAAAATTGGTGTCCAACAGACTATTTCTCTTTTCCTTTCTCCCTAATTCTAGGTACTTACCTATATTGTCAGATAGGTACTCAACTACGTATTTGTAGCGGCATTACTGCCGCCACATGAAAAACTAAGAAGCGAATTTTGTACTGCAACAAAAAGAACCGCAACGCTATCCATCCTGTCAGTGACGAACTGCCAAACGAAATCCTGCATTGCGCAAGCAAAGTTCTCCGTGCGATTTGAACATATACAACAGTCCGAATATCAACTGTCGGGCAGTTGCCCACCAGACACAACAACCATTTGTTCGGAGGATCCTCCCTTTTCAGTGGAGGTATGCGGGACTTTACTCTCTGTACCGCATACCTATATTTCTACTTACCTATAACATTTTAAAAAAACCTTTCAAAAGCTTTTGATCTCGTCATGGTTTAAAAACGAATTTACTATCTAAAAAACATCAGTTCAACGTCGGAGTTTCATCATACAAATACGTCAATTAATAAATTTACTCCATGTTTGATTCAGGTGCGGCTTCAGATTGAGTTTGCAAGTCTAGTGTGTTATGAAATTCAGTCGAAAGCCGTGATGCCAGCCTATAGCTCGCACTGTAGCCGCCATTCACTTTTTAATTAACTGTCAATCTTTATATTTCGCGATGATTGCGTGTCAGATTCACGGGTTTCGATTTAAAAAATACCTGCGTTAACTATTCACTATCTTTTGGTTGAGTTCTGTTTCTGATGTCAGTATCGAACTTGATTAATTTATGTAGTTTATTTTTTGTTGTGTTCTCATATTCTTTTAATTAAATGGTATTGTGGCGGATGCGGCTCGTGACTTATTCATAACAGTCACTCGATCAGGTTAAGCTACATTTGTCAATGTCATGTCGTGGATGGGTCTGATGTTTGTATAGGTATAGGTACTCACTGCCTCGGAAAACACGTAAAGTGGTTAGTCCCACCCAGCTGTCATATTTTCTCTATTCTTGTCGTAACGGGTTAGTTCTACTACCCGTAACGACTGTCAAAAAGGCTTCCAGTAGTTATTTTGGAAGCCGACCCCGGAATTGTTACTTGGGAAAAGGTTACGTTCCAAACAGTGTTGATTATTGTGAGTAATGTAATTTTATTTGTAAATTCTCTTAAATTACGAGATTTCTTCTTCAATCTTCGTGTCGATAATTTCTTTCTTGAGATAGATGCATATTTTTTTCTACATAAGTACAGACGCTAGCCTAGCACATCAAGCTACCCGAAACTGTCAAATTTTCCCAATCAACCTTGAACCTATTGTTTTAGCGATAAAGTTGAAAAGCTACGAAAGAAATTTGAGATTGCTGTAGCTTGATGTGCTGGTTAATTCCTAGTGGATATTGTGATGTAAATTGGTGTATTTTTGCGTCTCAACTGTCCACGCACCTGAGAAACATGTGGAATAATTGAAACAGACGCGATGTTGGTTATGTGGAGCTGAGAATTTGATTGTAGTATTGACTACCTCAATCGAAACTTGCCGAGAAGGCAAAAATTCTAATGCAAAACACAAGAAATTAAGGCCGTAAAACTGGGCAATATGATCAAAAGACTAAAACCTTCCCTTCTTAATAAAAAAATATATAAATATCCGGTGACATTTGACATTGACAGCCAAACATTTGTGGCGCCAAATTTTCGCTCGCTCGCTTCATTGTGGTTTTGCTAGACCTCGCTCTCTAAAATTGTGTATTTTTCGCTGTCGTGGCTTCTTTATCGCCTCAAAATCAAAAGAAAGAATAAGATCCCACGAATAAGACACCAACACGATCTTTTTTGAGTCACTCTGTGCTAGTTCTAACCTGCCTTCACAGCAGATTAAATTCCTCGACTAATTTACTAGGACAAAGCGAATCAAATCACACGACTATCAATAGAAATAAAGAGTTATTAAATCAGTGATAAAGTCAACGTGGAACCTTCAAATCATGTCGAATATGAAGACTATTACAAATGCGGCGCGAGCGATAAACAAGAGACCTTTCAGGGTCTCTATTGAAGGCAACATCGGCTCTGGCAAGTCGACTTGCATCCAGTTCTTTGACAAGTATCCGAACGTTGAGAAACACGGGGTAAGAATAGAATGAGAATACTTTATTTAGTATAAAGCTTATTGTAAAATAGCTTGTAAAAGTAACCTGTTTCCATAACATAAAGTTTTAATCAGCAGGGTTATTTGTTAGGCAAAGGGGATATCCCTAAATGACTTTCTGACCAATTGACCTGCAGATGATGGATTGGATTGAATGATAATGCCACTTTAGTTCCTCAACTTTTACATTCATGTAACTAACTCTCACCAATCAAATGTATTTCAGGAACCTTTACATGAATGGCGCAACCTGAGTGATCACAACCTACTTGGTCTACTCTATGGTGATATGAACAAGTGGACTTTCCCATTCCAACACTATGTGCATCTCACCCGCCTAAAGATACAGACCAGCCCGCCGTGCAACTCTAACATCACTGTGAAGATGTTTGAAAGGTAACGTTTTTTTTTAATTCCAAGCATGATTTCATCATCACAATTCTTTTGTCCTTATTCCAATTCCAAATTTGGAGATAGTAAAACATCTCCTTCCATACTTCTCTATCTAGTGTGATAAGCCTGAATTTTCCCACTTTAGGATAACGGCTTTCTTAATCTCCTTTTATTTTTAAGGCTTTTTCTAGTCAACAACAGAAATTAAGCAATTATAACTGTATAACAATATGACAGAAAGTTATTGCTTGCAGGAATTTGTGTGATATGCAGCTACCCCACAGGTTTCCCGAAAGAAGTCTAGGTCATCCTTTAAACCAATCATCTTATCTATCAGGATTTGGTTTCCACACTTACTCCTTAGACCATTGAAAACCAATCTACATCCATCATTGTATGTTGTATTTTAATATCAATCTACCCTCATTTCAGATCTGTGCAGAACAGCAGGCACTGTTTTGTGGAGAATGCCAAGAAACAGAACTTCCTTGAAGATCCTGAGTACCAAACTCTGATAGCTTGGTTTGACTACTCTGAGAAGTGCCTGGATATCAAGTTGGATCTCATTGGTGAGCATATGTTCATCTTTTTTAACACCATAGCCACAATAAGACTGATTATCTCTTCCCAACTGTGTTGAGACTGGCTGCCAGTCCATTTAGGTAGCTGAAGACCAGTATTTTATATGGAGCATCTGCCTATCTCCACCACAAGTAGTAAGCCAAATCTAATACCTTTAAACAAGCAACTCTTGTATATATGTAATATGAATCTCAGAAACGGCTCCAATGAATTTAATGAAATTTAGTATGCAGGTTGTTTCGGGGGCGATAAATTTCAAGCTTGGTTTCAGTTTTAAAAAACGTTTATCAAAAAAAAACCATCAATCATCGGTCATCCAGATACTTATATTAACCTTTTGAACGCCATTGTCACGCATACATGACACGCAAGCGCGTGCCCTGTACGCAAAACGTCACAAATATGTGACAAAAAGTACGGCGAATTTGTGGCTTGGCGTCGGGGGCACGCCGCTGCGTTTATGCTCTGGCGTTCAAAAGGTTAAAGACTAGCACTTCATCCGTGACTTTGTATGCCCATATCCCTTTTTTCCCGATCCCTAGCCTTCCTCATGTGACTATCATATACAAAAAGAATTTTCAAAATCTGACTATTAATTTAATAAATTAGCACTTTCAAACAAACAAACTCTTCAGCTTTATTATAGGTATATATATAATGTGTGTATTTCCAGTTTATCTAAGAACAACCCCTGAGACAGTATGGGAAAGGATGATGAAACGTGGGAGGGCTGAGGAGTCAGAAGTGCCTTTAGAATATTTGAAACAGGTCAGTTTTTTTTATTTTATCTCGGGGGGGAAATCCTCATGGATGTCCTCATGGATGGAGGGGTCTGTCAGACACCACCCCAGTGTTCCATCTCCCACCTATGCCGGGGATCGTGGGAACGTATGCGACTTCCGTAATCCCCGGCTGGTGCCCCGCCTCTGCGGGCCACCTGCGGGCGGAGTGACGTGTTTGACTCTTCCCGCTACGTCAAAGAGGGGACCTAACCTAACCTAATTTTAATCTAATAAGGGTTGGTGCAGATGCTTCCTTCCATAAATCTTCTTTATGTAACTGCAATAATTTTATCCTTCACACTTTCTTATGTTGTATATTAACCAGAATTCACAATTACAGCCATCTTCATAGTACATTATCTTATGTTAACTTTTACGTTTTTGTCAGGTCCATGAAGCATATGAGAACTGGTTGAGTTCACCAGACGTAGGCTGTGAGGTGCTCACGATTGACGCCGACAGAGGTCTCATCGCTGTCAAGGAGGACTTGGACAGATATGCCTACAAAATACTTGGTGGCAATCACACTAATTAGATGAATTACTAGGGCATTTCTGATTTATGCTTTATTGATACAGAATACTTACTTATGCGGGTACTTAAATCTTATGTTAAAACCATAGTTTATAAAAATATTTAATGTAATCATAGCAGTGCCTAAATCATGACGGTTACTAATGGCCGGTCTCAATAACGTATCTGCCTTAACGTAACTGTCAAATTAGCTACCAACAGCCTTTTTAACATGACATTTCAGCTACTGTTGGTAGTTAATTTGACAGTTGGATAAAAGGTAGATACGCTATTGAGACTGGCCATAAATAGAGCTTAAAATTAAAACATTGTCCTTGAAAATAAAATTATATGTTCTTGCTTTGTGAGGCATGGCATGCTACTCTAAGGTTTTTAACTATGTTATCAGCATTTATTGAATCAGGAGAATAAAATGCAGTTTTAATAGCTACACGATTATTAAAAGATAAATAATGTCTTGACTTGTTTAAAATGTACATTTGACTTTAATCTTAGAATTTATTATACAGGGTGTCTCAAAAGAAAGTTCACATTTAAATCTTTTTTTAAAAGAAAAGTCTTAGCTTTATTGAAAAAATGTTTATTTTATATTGAAGTACACTGTTTGGGAATTTATTTTTTAAAAATAACATCGTCTAAATGTAAACCGTTGCGCTCTCGGCATTCATTTAGTCGGGCACTAAAATTGCCTATGACAGCTTTTTTTTATTTATGTCACCTCGCCTGGAGATTAATTTGTTCGGAAAAATTTCTCGAACTCGAGGCAGAGATCTGTTGGACGTGTGTGAAGTTGCTCCATCCTGCTGGAACCATGTTCTTTGGTTGTAACCAGGAAAGTTTTGCAGTTGGGGTACGAAAAACTCGTCTAACATCTCCACATAACGCTCTGAATTCACTGTGAGTGTGCGTCCCCTTCCATCTTCAAAAAAGTAAGGGCCGATAATTCCTCGCGCCGACATCGCTGCCCATACGGTGACTTTGGGTGAATGTAGCGGTTTCTGATGTTTTTGTTTTGGGTTGGTTGCACTCCAGTAACGACAATTTTGCTTGTTTACATGCCCATTCAGGTGAAAATGGGCTTCATCGGAAAACAAGATGTTGGTGAACGTTGGAAAGCGCTCAATCATCTGATTTACAAAGGCAAGCCTCTGACCAGCATCTTGAGGCTTCAGTTCTTGCACTAACTGAATTTTGTACGGGTGCAGCTTCAAATCTTTGTGTAAAATGCGGCATAATGAAGATCTGTGCACATTTAAAGCAACAGCACGCTTCCGAATCGAGAGGTTTGGATCATCTCGAATAGACTGAGTAACACTGTCCACGTTTTCGGCTGTTCTTGATGTTCTTGGCCGCCCAGATTTTGGTTTCTCCAGAGTTGACCCAGTCTCTTCAAACTTCTCAACCCATTTTGCAATGAGTCGAGTGCTAGGTGCATCATTTAAGTGACGAATATGTCGAATACTGCAGAATTTTCTACGCGCTACAGTCGCCGAATTACCGTTTTTGTAAAACTCACGTACGCACAACGCACGGTCCGCACCAGAGAAACGCTCCATAGCGACTAAATTCCCAAGAGCCAGACTACCGACTGACATACCCCCCGCGCCCCTCAGAATAGTTGCTTTCGCGTAATAAGATAAGCAAATGTGAACTTACTTTTGAGACACCTTGTATTATGAAAAATAATCTACAAATGTATGAAGTGTGAACTTCACAATATTTAACTGAGAATAATTTTTATTTATTCTTTTATAAGCAGGCTTTTTGTAAAAGTGACTGCTAGAATAAGAAAAGTGACTGATTAGATGAAATTAGGTACAGAGAGAATATTGAATGTGTTGTTTAAGTTATTTTTTAATGTAATAAAATTAATTGCTTATTTTCATAATTAAAAGACAATGATTAACTGAGAATATGTTTTAATTATCACAAAAACAATATAATTTAATATTTCTAATTCCAAGGCCTATTTTAAACCCCAAGTAGTTTAAACCCCATTATTCACTTGCTGAAACTAAGTTGCACAACATGTTTGAGTGTTACAGCTGAAGTTGTATTCATTGGAACAGGAGACATTTGATGTTCTAGGAAACGATGTTTAGCAACTGTTCCTCAACTCAGATTCACGACATAGGTTAATTTGCGACTTATACTTGTTAAAAAATAGGTCTCGGAAGTGCTATTTACACTAGCGTTACAATTTGTTCAGCGGTACAGATGGTCGGCTCTGATGTTGGACGCGATCTCGCTCTCCCATTTGTCACCGTTCGACAGAAGCTTCTCCTTGTTGTAGAGCAGCTCTTCGTGAGTTTCCGTCGAGAACTCGAAGTTGGGGCCTTCGACGATGGCGTCGACGGGGCACGCTTCCTGTCAATGAAGGAAGTATTAGAATAATAATTCAAGAAAATGTTACGACCAGTTGGCGTGCTTCTTTGAGCATCGGCAATCAGCAATGTAGCCTCTTTGGAGCCAAATACGATGAGTGATGATCACCAGAAACCGCAGTACCTAAGTAAAGCCTGCTGCAGCATTTGTTTGGGCGTTAATTTGATCACAAATCAGTCGAGGGACCAGGTTATTACAAAAATAAACTTTATTCCTCTAGCAACTAAGGTTTAATTTAATTAAATAATAATAATAATTCCTTATTATCAGGCAACTAAGGCCGATAGATAAAATGCAGAAATTAAACATACAAAAAAAAACTAATAAATAATTTATATTTATATGTTACAAGCTGTACCCGCGGCTTTGCTCCCTTCACCAACAACCGTCAACCGTTACCTACCCCACTCTACTTCCCTTTTTTTTTGTTTTAAAACCTTCATTGTAATCTGGCGACCAAAACAAAAAAGAATTAGCCAAATCGGTCAAGCCGTTCTCGAGTTTTAGCGAGACTAACGAACAGCTTTTGCAATTGATTTTTATATATGTATATAGATTAATTAATTATTAATTTAGCAAAGGGGGTATGTTGCAAGACCGCATGAAAGTTTTCGTCTACATATAACTGCATTTTGTGATTCTGGTGCTCATTTGAAAAATGAAATATCAATGAAAAACAAACATACCTGGCAGAAACCACAGTAGATGCACTTGGTCATGTCAATATCGTAGCGGGTGGTTCGTCGTGAGCCATCTTTACGTTCCTCAGCCTCGATTGTGATGGCCTGAAATAGGTAAAAATAATGGTTAGTTGATAGGTGTGACGTCGGATATCATCCATAGGTGATCCCTGAATAAGATTATCCCGTATCTTTGCATTTTGAACGCCAGAGCATAAACGCATTGGCGGGCGTACCCCTGACGCCAAGCCACAAATTCGTCGTATTTTTGTTACAGTTGTGACGTTTGGAGTACAGGTTAAGCTTTCGTTTGTCACATATATGTGACAATGGCGTTCAAAAGGTTAATTACTTTGCACCCATTGCATAAATTCAAGTTCTTAAAATTTAACAGACTGTTGCTGGGAAGTTTGTTGCATAAAACACTCGGAAGCATGGGCGAGTTTTTTGGGGGACTGTCTTTATGTAAATCTTTGATGTTAAAAAAGCGCTGGCCCTCTGCCTAATTTGAATAAATGACTTTTCACAAGCAAGCACGTGACTTGTATGCCAATCTCACAAATATGTGACAGAAAGTATTTGTGGCTTGGCGTCGGGGGCATGCCAATGCGTTTCTGCTCTGTTGTTCAAAAGATTAACATTACACAGAAAATATATACATTGAGAATAGGGGGTTCTAACCAGGATAAAAAATAAATTACCTGTGCAGGGCAGATAGCTTCACAGAGTTTGCAAGCAATGCACCTCTCCTCTCCAGAAGGGTACCGTCTGAGAGCATGCTCTCCTCTGAAGCGGGGTGATAGAGGTCCCTTCTCAAATGGGTAGTTGATAGTTGCTGGTTCCTGAAAAATAATAAAGGATTTTTTTAAACTAATACTTATTGCTGGGTTAGGAGGTTTGGAGTTTAGTGATTGCACATTTAGGGGGGCAAGTCATGGTGCAGTAGGCTACAGTAAGGGTAGGCTAGCCCAAATATAATGCCCAAAAAAAAAATTTTCATCCACTTTTTTTTTTGGGCATTATGTATGGGCTAGCCTGCCCTTACTGTAGCCTACTGCACGCCCAAGGGGCAAGTGTTGTACAGACACCAGCACATCAAGCTACTTTTTACTTTTTTTTTTTCCGAATCAACCTTGAACCTAATGCTTAAGCAATAAAGTTGAAAATCTATTAAAGAAATTTGACAGATTGTTGAAGCTTGATGAGATGGCGTCTGCACCTAAGAACAGCTCAATCTGTGGACACCCTCTATTCTAAGAAAACTGAATGTGATAAGAATTTCCACACACCAGTTATGACATTTTAATGTTGATTGTACTGTCTAACCACCATTTGCATTTTGCACACAGATTTTATTATTGATGATAGTAGTTTTCTTCTATAAAGTTAATGGAGAAAACTTCCTGAAAGGATTTGGGTGAGGCCATTACCTAGCAATGTATAATGTGAACTAATAGTATTGACTAAAGTTGAAATAAATAACAAAGTATAAAGTATATTAGCTTGAGGTTAAGATCAATGAAAAACGCCAAGCCAATAAAGAATATGAATGTTCTTTATTGGCTTGGCATTTTTCACTCACTGAAAGCTGATCATTACTTCTCGCTGACAAAAATGAAACTAACTGAATAAAGAACCAAACACTGAGCTACCAATCTGTTTGTAGTTGAGTTGTAAGTTATTTGCTTTGAAACCCATATTAGTGTATTAAAAAAAACATCCAAGACATATTTATGTTGAGTTTTAGTCGTACATACCTTGAAAATATGAGCCAGGGTGACAGCAAATCCTCTAGCCAGCTCTGTCCAGAACATTGTTTGTGCTGCCCTGTTGGACATCTCCTTCATGCTCATGTTGGGGTCCTCAGCGTTCACATACTTGTAGCCCGGTAGGTTTGGAGGGTACACCTTTTGAGTATTACCCTCCGTACTATATTGAGCATGTCTCACAAGTACACTACTAGCCCCAGTAGCTCGAACTAAAAACACAAATAAAATTTCAAATTTCAGTCGTTAACACCAGTCTTTATTGTTGGTTTTAAATAAACAAATAATTTCGGAATAGTTTTTAGTTAATGATTTATTACGTTTTAGTTTGATTTTTCTAAAAATAGCTCAAGTTTTGGTATTGTAAATATCTAAGTGATATAGGTTATAAACAACAATTGCGTAACATATAAGACGTTTTTTTTCTGAAGGTAGTGAACAGAAGAATGGTTAGAAGAGGAAAGAAGCTTTACCACGAGAGGACACCGAAAATATTTTAGCTAAGGACATTTTTATTAACTAAATAATCGACTTTCTTTCCAATATTGATTGCGTTTTGCAACTTACAAAGACGCAAGTAAAAATAAAAGCTCAACGTCAATCTCAGAATGTCAATGTCAAAATATGTCAGACATGGGACTGTCAAATTTAAAATACACTCACTATTACCATACTCCTGAATTTTCTCATGGAATTATTAAGTACTTTTAGTTTCTCAACTGCAACAGAAACGGTATCCATAATCTAGTATTGGATAGGCAGTAAAGCAAAAAGAAGTTTGTAAATGCGTGTAAGCTCTTGTTAAATCATGCGCACTTTTCCTCCCCTTTTTTCCGCTTGTACAGTGTTTTTATAACCTTACAATAAATCTACTGATATTGTAATTTTACCTGTCACTAAAGAGAAAAAAAATAATTTAAACTAGATTCTTCTTGGCTACCGGTACTAATAATTATTTCTGTTGAGTTTATATATTATGTTACCGGAAAAATTGCAGACTCTGTAAGATTGTAATAAATCTTTTTCAGATTATAATTTCAGAAAAAATCCCATACAAATTCAATAGTTTCCAATATATCCATGTTTTATTTAGAAATAAAAAATAATAGTTTACAATTTCACGCGATATTTCACAATCTTACGGCGGCGTTTGCCATTTTCTGGTGACGTATAGAAAGGACAGAGACTACCGCTGTGCTCCACCGCTGTGTGTAACGGCCATTACTTCCATTCCACTGCTGATTTCCAAAACATAACTTTATTTTTATCAAAATAAGTAATAATTTATCGTTCGAAGTACCTCGTGAGTTTGTATCAAATTCAATCAATTATTTAATTTATTTAAAAAGAAATCGGTGTAACCTACGCTTACAATATCTAGTTTTGTTTGTGAATGTACACCCGCCACCCACGTCAAAACATTGGAATTGAAGTGACGTTTACACATTTTTATGTCGGTGCTGTAATTTTGCGAATAAATCGCCACGCAGCATGGGAGATGCATCGGTTTCTGACTCGGAATCCAATAAACCTAGCCCAGGAAGCGAGGTTCCGCCTGAGCAGGTAAAACTCCCATATTCATGTTCTTGATAGTTCTGATAATTTTGTTGTAAGTCTCGATCCCAACTTTGACGCTTTTGTGCAGGACCGGCGTCCTTTCGGCGATTTGGAGTTCCAAGTTTCTGAAGTAGTAGGCCGCTTAGAGGCGGGAGTGAACGCTCAGGATGTCCAAGATGAGGAAAAGAAGCCGGAGCCGCGAAAGATCAGCGCTGGTTTCTTTGAGCCGGAAGAAACGGCAATGGATGAAATTCTGAAGGTTTTGGAGGACCTGGTGTTGAAAACAGACCCTAGTTGTGAGAGCGTGGAGCCGCCGCTGTTGCCGACGGACCCTGTGACGCGGGCGGCTATCCTGTCGCACAGTATCGCGGCTTTGTTTGGAAGACTGGAGAGGACTCATGCAGCCAGACTGGGTGCTCACATTGCCAGTGAGACCACAAGGTGGATGGCGCATATGTTCAGGTAAGAAACTTATCTCTCTCTATTCCTTAAAATGTGCAAATTGCTATGGGAACAGTCATTCTAATTCATCATGTAAACAAACACCAATCTGTTTTATGAAAGGAATCTAATTGGATGCAACTGACCAAACATTTGCGCAATGTTAATAGAATGTGTGTTTACAACTTTACATTGCAGCACAAACAATACAAACATCTTGCATTGCCACCAAAGTATGTATTGTTGATTGCTTATTTGTTGGCAATGACACACACTGATTTAATTGATGATGAAACTTGAGTACTCATCGAAGTACTTGTTATGTTATTCACTGCAATGTATGACTGGCAATTAAGTTCGAAGGTCTTAACTAGGTAAAAAAAAAAAACATCGGCATTTAAAAACTCTTTGGAAGTTTTGTAATATTTGTAGCTGCTTTTTTAAAGTTCTTGACATTAGTAACATTTACGTTTTTGTATACTGAGAGCAAAAATTTGATAAGAGTATTGAGAATTTTACCTTCTCTTGGCACAATTATTGCCGAAGGCTTTTCTAATAATTTAATGTATCTCTGTTATTTTTTTGAATTTGGAATCTAGGCAATTGGCATTGGCAAAATGTTGTGTCATCATTATACCTATTTGATAAAACATAGTAATGTTTCATTATCACCATTTAGAAAAAAGGCTTCACTTCCTCATATCCTGTAACATAGACAAATTTGTTAAATTTTATCATATTGTTAATCTACACATCTTTCCAATTAAGAGCATAGATGTAAATCTGATACATTAGCGAGTAATGTAATAATTTTATGTTACAATGTTATCAGTTACCTTGAAAAGTAATTGAAAGCGGATAAGAGTAATGGATAATGGTTTTGAGGGCTGCTATAAATGGCTGTAAATTGTATTATGTCTGCTTCCTTATCTAGATTTTAGTTTCCTTTACAGTTTATTGTGAATTTGGTGTTTTAACCTTTTGAACGCCATTGTCACATATACATGACAAGCAAGCACGTGCATTGTACGCCAAACTTCACAAATATGTGACAAGAAGTACGGCGTTTTTTGTGGTTTGGCGTCGGGGGCACGCCGATGCGTTTATGCTCTGGCGTTTAAAAGGTTAATTAACTTGACAAATAATTATAATCAGTTATGAAACTTGCATGAAGCTGGTTATCCTATTAGGGTTTATGGGGATCTTCATAAAGAAGAAGATTTTCGGTACATATAGGTCAGTACGGGCCAGTACTGGTTGGTGCAAGTAAAATGGTTGTAATGTTATGATTGGCCGTATGGCTTGTTTTGGTTCCAAGTATTCGTTTCTCTAAGTATTCATTAACACACTACACATACACAAACACATACATACACATTATTTCAATTATATCTGTTTATTCTTTTATTTACTTCATTTAGATGATTTATAAATGTATAAATATGATTATATTAGATTGATTAAAATGAACCGCCACTCGTCCATTGAAAGGTTCATTAGAAAACCAGCGTCAGACAGCATAAGTCTGTCCGACATATTGCTGAAATGGACCTTTTTAGTGCAACCATGAGACACACACTTGGTTCTTAGCATACCTACATTTCTTTTTTTTATTCTATGTACCGTGCGTGTTTCATGTAAGTGCTAAATAAATATTATTCTTTCTTTCTTTATTTGCCGGTTTCTTCATACAAACTTTTACCTGCACCAATCAGTATCAACCCGTACCTACCTGTCTGTACCGGGAGCCTGCTTCTTTATGAAGGAACCTTTAAATTGGATGTGTGTCATCAAGTTGTCACAGTTGAATGGAACTTGGCACATGGTAGACCATGCACTGGATTACGAAACAGGATGCTTTTAATCCGGTGTTTTCCCATAGGATATTTTATACTTTCATGCGGGCGAAGGCTCTGTCAAACACTTAGTAAGTAAAAAAAATATAAAAATGTCTACTATGAGGTTGCACCAGTTAATTTAATTTTTTAAATGCTTAATTTAACAGTAAGTCACCTTCCCACCTATTCAAAGAGAGGCTGTAATTACCCTTTGTTTAAGAATATTGAAAAGTGTCAGCCCTAGTAAACTCAACTAATTATAACCTTATTGATAAACGGGAATAAGAAGCCTATACTATTTTAAATAATTACTTTTACGCGTCCTGTTCTAAGAATAACTCTTTTGCCAGTGAAATAAGGTTCAAATTGAATGCGACCCCTACTGCATGTGCTTCTGACTTACTGGAACGTTAATGTACCTACATAAAATAATTTGTGGCAAATTGTCAAACATTTTAGCTGCTGTGTTACTTGAATGAACCATCAACAGCCAATCAAATCTTGCTAGGCCAACTTTTATAGGGTATTTTACTGAAAAAATCTAATTAGTCCGTCAGATAGATTTCCAAAAAATATTGGACACATATTTTTTCAAATAATATAACAAGCTGATGTCACTATGATAGTACATTTTTTACCAGCGACGTGACATCACGCGTGTTATCAAAGCACTGTATCGTCTTAATTTTTTGTTTACGTGAAAAAAGAAAAAAAATCGGAAGTCTACCTGACGGGCTAATTACATATTTTCAGAAAAATACCCTATTTGTGACGCGTCGTTAATTTCTTTCCAGAGACCGGGCGGTACTCTCTTGCTCACCCATTAAGCATTTTAACGGACTGTCTTTCTATGCAAAACAGACAAAACGATAATGCTTAATGGAATGTTAAGTAATTAACAAAGTTCGGTGAACTTGATCCTAAACTGTTTAAAAATTTTAGGCTTGCACAATTTTTGGTTGTTGATAAGCCAGTTGTTAATTATGAGTGACTTATTCATACCAGTTAAGATTAAACTGATCAAATTTATATTTTTTGCGTCTACGTAATATTCTCGTGGTTAATTAGAACAATATTTTTTTTTCGCGTTTTTGGTCCTGGGGTCTACATACCACTTTTTTTTAAATCTTTTATTTATTTAGAGGCTTTTGGCTACATACCACTTGAACCACCCGGGATATCATAGGCTACTTTAACGCGAGTAAATAGTGCCGCGGACAAAAGCTATCGCGACTTCGTACGCGCATATCCCGTTTTTTCGCGTTCCCGTATAGTTTATAGAATTCCTCATGAAAGTGGCTATCATATACAAAACGAATTTTTAAAATCCGACTGGCAGTTTTAGAGATTAGCGCGTTCAAAAAAACAAAATCTTAAGCTTTATTATTTTATTTTTTATTTTTTTGTTCAGGTTAACCAACAATTGTTTACAGCAGTACATTAGCAGGTTGTTATTTATAACAGAATACAATTGCGGGTGCAATTATTAATTATTATTATTTTACCTCTAGCACAAAAAACTAATGGTAAAACCATTAATTATTAAATTACAATAGATTCATTAAAAATATAAGTGAATATAATGTGAAAATCAAATTAATAACTTAGAACATTAACAAAATAAAAAAAATAAAAAAAAATACTAATTGAAATTGCTTTGAAAATCAGATTAAAGTACTTAAGTATAGATTTTATTATATATTTTAGAGGAGCTCGTGGCTAAATAATAACAGCCGCATGGGTCGATCTTTAAGGTCTACTTCGGTCTAGGTCTTGTAGACCAGACAGCTGATTGGTCGCCAGTCCACAATTTCTCAGAATAACTTCGAGAGATTGTAGACTATCAAATTTTTATGCGTAAATAAGTATTCCAAATGTTCAGTTAACAATTTATCGAGAGTTTACAATCTCTCAAGTTATTTTGTAATCTTACGGAGTTTGCTATTTTCCGGTGACATAGATACAGTTGTTGTAACTATTTTGGTCTACAGTAAAGAATATTCGACTGTACTCCTTTGAAAAAAATATTCACCAGTCGTTTGTTATTCGTACTAGTACTTCAAGTTCAGATAGTGAAATATCAACGATACCCATTCATTCATTATAACTTCCATTCCATATACTTACTTCACGGATTAAAATTATTTCAATGGTCATTTTCCAGCGTTTTTACACAAACTGATAAGCATTCGTTTTGGTTCGTATTTATTTTAGTTTAACAATAGAACGGAAATATTTCTCGTGTAAGTCGTATATGGGTCATTGTGTAGGTATCGTGTGAACAGTTCTACAACTGCGATAGGCGTTACCACAATCTAACTAAATCGATTATGGCAATATTTCATCATGACTAATATAACTTTTTGTGTGTAAACTCATCATACCATAGATAGATAGGTAAAAAATTATTTGGTACAAGAACAGAAAACACAACACACAAAAACACAAATCACAGAC
This sequence comes from Mamestra configurata, assembly GCA_002192655.3. Lineage (NCBI taxonomy): Eukaryota > Metazoa > Arthropoda > Insecta > Lepidoptera > Noctuidae > Mamestra > Mamestra configurata. The sequence continues at coordinate 237,048 of NDFZ01005019.1, forward strand.
AAACAAAACACAAACAAATTACAGAGGTCCTTAAGAATCAATCTGCCTTGCTGTTTTCCAACAATTTTGTATCTGGGTGTCAAATTTTCTGGCTTCTGAAGTTCTGACTAGCTATATATATACGACTGCCTGAAAGGGAGATCTAGACCTATAGTCAAATCGTTGAGCTCCTTAAAGTTCTAAGTTTGAGCTACACGATAACTGACAAATGCTTGCACTGTCTGGACAGGTCCACTCAAATCTGTGTGGCACTTTCCTCAAAAGGCCACCTCAGACATTAACCTACATGGTTCTCATATGATTTGACCAGTGCAGATTGTATGGACTTTAAAAGAGACTGACCTCTGAGTTTGTTTCTTCTCAGGGTAGTCAGCTAGGAGACACCGGCCTCATCTAGCTTAAGATGACCAAAAATGATTGACGTGCAAAAGTGTTATGTTTTACCTACTTGCAAAATAAATATAATTTATCATTTAACTTAAATACTACAGAATAAAAAGTGTCTATACGCACAGCGATAGTACATCGCTTTTTATCAGTAAAAGGATTTTTGTAATCGAATCAATACGCTTAGGGATTACCTCATACAAAGACACATATTATACAGTTTCATCATTATTTTTATATTGGGGAATGGGCTTGCTCTTGACCTCGACACGCCTGATGGAAAGCGATGGATGAGGTCAATGATGGAGCGAGCGTGCGTGTAATTATATTAGTTAAGATGTTGTACTAGGAGGAAATAATATAAAAAAAAACAAAATCCAAATCGGTCCAGCCATCTCCGAGTAATCAGGGAACTTACATAAAAAAAAAATGTTCCTACTAATTGAGAACCTCCTCTTTCTTGAAGTCGGTTAAAAAGAGGTATAAATGTGGATGGATGGACAGGGAGAGGGAGGCCAAAGAAAAGATGGATGGATTGTGTTAGGAGTGATATGAAAGAAAAGGGAGTTAGTGATAGCTTGACGGCTGACAGGACAGAATGGAAGAAAAAAAACGTGTTGCGCCAACCCCAAGTAACATGGGATAAGGGCAGGAAGATGATGAGATGTTGTACTGGTGATTTTAAATATAATTATATGACTTGAATTACTAGTTTCTGCATGCGGCTTCGTTCGCATGATTATTGGAAATGTTCCCAAGGGACAATAGTAACATACCCCGAGAGATAATCTAACCTATGTACTATTCCCGACTATCTCATATCTATATTCGTTCAGCTGTTTCGGCGTGATTGAGTAACATCCATCATTCCAGTCCTACTTTCGCCTGCCAGGGTTGCGGAATTTGTTCGAAAGAGTCACCGCGGCCCTGGAACGCAAAGGGCTTTGGAAGAAACACGGATGGGTTTTAGTCAGTAAGAGTCTGACACGCCCTTCTGCTCCACCCAGAGCGGAAGAAGTCATTTGATGATTTCCCAGCCTTAAAAAAAAAACCCTACTTTCGCATCCTACTAATATTATAAACGCGAAAGTTTGTATGTATGGATGTATGTTTGTTACTCTTTCACGTCAGAACGGCTGAACGGATCGTGATGAAATTTGGTACAGAGGTAGATTATAGTCTTTAGGTAATAACACATATGATACTTTTCATCCCAAGAATATGTACCCTTGGGATCATTTTCGGCATTCACGCGGACTGAGCCGCGGGTGGCAGCTAGTTTATAATAATAGTAAGATAATATTTCTAATCCTATTCGTCTTTTTTAAGTGATATAAATTTTTCTTAATACTTCCTCCAATAAATAGTGTTGGTAGCATAACATCTATATGGTAGAGACGGCTAGCACACGAAAAGTTGCGTGCTTTACCGAACCGAAGTCCATGCATAAATGATGAAAGCCACCGCTAATGGACGGCTTTAGAATCTATTGTCAGGAACCTGACCCTGACTGGTGGCCAACAAAGCTCGCCGAGTATGGAAAATCCTGACTTATTTCGACATCACTATCTGTAAAAAAAGTGTAAACAAAATAAACGCAATACCTCTTAAGGGGTCGTTGAACACAACTTTTACAATAGGACCAAAACTGATCCCGCAAAAAAAAATCGACTGTCCTATACTATGTGCGCATAACTCGACAAAATGTACTGAACTGCTGATTTGTTTTTTCGCGATTTCGTGTTGGGTCCCACTAAGGGTGTTACCACACATGTGGTAGCTTTGGCTGATCGGGGGATACCGGGTGATAAACAATTGAAACCACACCTATTGATGACCACATCGATCGACGTTGATCAGTAGAAACTATCGATTCACGTCGACTAATAAATTCTACCATCAATCGACGATTGATCGACGATCGATTGGAGTGGTAGCACCCTAATATATTCAGCGATAAACGAGGAAGATCCGTGTGTGTGTATATTGGCACCGGTACCGAAGCCTGGGCGGAATTCTAGTTTCCACCAATCAACTGTTCCTTCAAAGTGTATCGCAGTTCTATCCAGTAACTGGATTGTGGCGGACAGATAGCTCCTTGTCAAATTATAATAATTATTTATTTTTATTTCTCTTTCCGCAAAGGTTGGCTTAGGATTAAAATCTTAGGAATAGACAGTTAATGCACACAAAAGCTCCTTTGCGAGAGACTGGAGTCTGTGCTAGGAAAACCCCGTGTTACGGATCTCCAGGCTCCCAGCGTTTAGGTCATCTTATGGTACGTTGTAGAAGTTTAAGGTACAGGCACAAGCATTTTGTAATTCCTATGAAAGAGAGGCAAAGCAAAAAAAAAAGAAAACGCTAACATAAGTATTAAAACAAAATAGTTATGTGTATTGAGGTGCGTGTTCGTGTGTGAAGTGTAGCGTTGTATGTGTGATGCGTGATGTGTAGGTAAAATGGTTCTTGCACTATCAGGTTACACTGCACAACAACCCAAGCAGAGTAAGGATTTGTGAACAGAGGCAAACAGAGTACATTTGTCTGTTTTCGAAATACACACACACGTCACAGAACTTACGACAGTGGGACTGTCGTGAATTCTTTCGTTTTCGTTCAAAATGTTAGGCAGATCGCTGTGATCAGAAAATCATCACGCGTACTTATTGCTTATACGTATGATGCAATAAAACATTGACCTAAAGGTGCTGAACCTTTACATTCCCCGACTTCACATAACATTTTAAATTCATGGTAAATAAACGCAGACTCATGCCTTTCTTCATAAACAATGCCAGAGGTACCTAGAAAACACCATTGAAGTTGTAGAATGCATGTAAAATTGTAAACCAACAAGTTTATATGCATGCTTCATGGTTGTAAAACAATTTGCATATTAATATGAAGTAGGTAATGGTATATAATGTTCTGATAAAATATGTCTACATATGTATTCTATGAATAACCGTTCGTATTAAAATTCTTACTACGAATATGTTTACGATACGGTAGATCGTTTTTATGGGTTTTATAGTATGTTTATATTGGCCTGCTCTCTTTCTTGTTATACACTTGTTCACACACATTTTTTGACGTCAACATTTACGGTAGGTATACGGCGTCGCACCCTATGCAAATGCATCATTTGTGTCAATAAGCTTTAACACTTTCGATGCTCAGAACTCAGCATATGGGTCGAACAATAATTTGTTTGTGTGCCCACAACTCGTATCCGAGACATCGTTATATGTAGTGTAACGACGACTTGGATGCGAGTTGTGGGCTCACAAACAAATTATTGTTCGACCCATATGCTGAGTTCTGTACACCGAATGTATAAAAGATGTCTGTGTCTAAACAGAGCCAGTAACCGATGATTTTTGCGAGAGAAGAATAGGTCTAGAGAAAATTCAAAAGAAATACAGCCATTGCCGTCCTTTAAAATACTAATCTAACCGGGACCAGAAAAGTCCAAAGCGTTATTTTGTTTATTAAGGACTTTGCAGAGACAGTGGGTGCAATTTAAAAAAAAGCGGAAAAGTTTAAAATCAGTTTCCCGCTAAACTGTTTTTCGAAAAAGTTCTTAATTTGCCTTTTAGATCTAGGTATCTTGCGTAAACGTGTCAAGTTTCTTTAAAATATATTCTCTAATGGTACGTTTACACGGGCAATGGAAATGTATCAATTATAAGCAATACTGTTCGATTGTGATGTCATAAAATATCAAGCAATTTACGGCAACGGCAGCACGCTTACATTTGGCGAAATGTTTTGCTATTACAACATTGAGCGATACGGAGAAACTCCAAGAAACTAAGCAATAAGCGAACTGATGTAGTTTAATTGAAAAATAAAACAAAACATTATGGAATTTATGGAGCAATTAGAAACAATATTGCCGAAACAATTACCGCATTTTATTGAAGTTGCTCCACATTGCTCTACTAAATGCTCAAGATTGATCCATGCGTGTTGCCGACCAATAATTGCTCAAAAATTGCCCGTGTAAACGCACCATTATTTCCAAGAATATGGAATTGCGAGTTTTTATGTCAGTGTGGTCCTTACTGCGGTACAAAAACTTTTTTTAAATCTACCTATGTTGCCCCAGCAAAGGTCTCCAGAGCCTTCCAATCTTCCTGGTGTGTTAGCTCTTCAATCAAACCGACACAAACGCCTTCAAGTCGTTACGCCACGCCAGCCTAGAAGCTCGTCCACTGGCTCCCACTGCGTAACGACTATGGCCCATCTGTCTTGAACTCCTGATGCATTCTATCTTTATTTATGACCCGCTATAGAAATGCTGTATTTTTTTTCAGACTAGCAGACTACAATGCTTACTACCACCAGGAGCAGCTGGAAGGTCTCGTACGAGTCACCCGCATGTTGCTGCATCACAGATACCCTCGATATCTGGAAGATGGAGGTAAGTTTCTGTTATAACATAAATGGTGCGAGCGATTAAGGACTTTAATATTCTATGTAAAGAGTTTTCATTAGACCCATTTACCACTAAAACCTCCTCTGCACGTACTAGACTGAACGCTGACTTTTTTAAAAGTGCATAGTGCTTATTGGCCTAAGTGATATATATATAAATATTCTTTTTTGTCGTGCTTGTTAGTGATCCTAAGTTTTCCACTACCTTTTCTGTTTTTACCCGTGAGAACCTGTAATTTATTTTATTTGTATTTATTTCCAAAATTCTTAACTTATTTAAACATTGGTTTTTGCCACACAACGAAAACCTCGCAGAGTTTATGTGTGTGCTGGTGTGCCGTACATTTTATTTCTACATATTGAGTTACCGTAGAACTTGCTTGATAGTGATTATACAGTAGCTTTATGTGTAAAAAAATATTTTGACTTACACTTGTAGCTTTTCGAACTCGTTTTGTATAATGTTTGTAAGTCTTCTGGTAGTTTATTAAGAAAGTAAGGTACTAAATATTCTGCAACCCTCATTCCGTACACATTGTTGGTTTTCGGTAGATAGTATTTATTTTTTAGTGTTATGGATCTCAAAAATTGGCTCTATGTCTCATATACAATTGTTATCCATCTGTTATAGCTGTTGGTTCTCCTACGATTAAATAAAAATAAATAAATAAATAGGTTTATTCGGTCAACCCAGAGAGCAGTAACTGAACTTGGCCTAATAAGGTATTTGAAGTATGAAAAATCTAAATGAATTATTACTTATTTGATAAGTAGATGATTTTAAATATTACGATTTGTGAAAAAATAACTAAAAATGGTCAAAAAACAGAGAAGTGACACATTCTTGAAGTTATTCTTCTCTCCTTGTCACGCAAAATGTAATTTGCATTGGATGGCTTCAATTCAATATGGTGGGACTTGTGAGTGCAATTAGTGCTGTCTCTGTTTATTACAGACTGGCGGACGTCACGCAGTTTCACCCGCGTAGTTCCCGTCCCCGTGAGAGTACGGAGATAAAATATAGCCTATGTTACTCGCTGATAATGTAGCTATCCATTGCTGAAAGAATTTTTCAAATCGGTCCAGTAGTTTTTAATTTTATTCGTTACATACAAAAATACAAATATTTCCTCTTTATAATATTAGTATAGATATAGATTTTAAAACGCTGACATAACCGCCCTTTTTGAGATTATTTTTAACTGCATCCTGTCTGCTGTCTAGGTTTTGAGAAACGTAATAAAAGAACTGGCCAAGTGCAAGTTGTACTTCCGCTGCCCCCTTTTATTTTTAATGTTATTTCATTTTTATTATTTGTTGTTATAGCGGCAACAGAAATACATCATCTGTGAAAATTTCAACTGTCTAGCTATCACGGTTCATGAGATACACCGTGGTGACAGACAGACAGACGGAAAGTGGAGTCTTAGTAATAGGGGCCCATTTTTACCCTTTGGGTACGGAAACCTAAAACCTGGTGAAGCCTAGCTATTCTGTCTCCTGCTTGATAAGGAAGGAAGTGAAAATTATGGTTTTCCGCTGTTCTTTTCTTATTATTAATTTCTTTGCGGGATTCAAGACAGTTGAGCAAACGATTCAATTGGTTTGGATCCCGCAACGAGACTTGTCGTTCTGTTGGTCGCCCCTGTTGGTTCTGGCTCTCAGGAGTTGCAGTGGTGGGGAATAGTGTGGCGGGTTTGTCCCAAAAACCCTGAGGTTAACTTGTTTCTTTTATAACGAACGCGTGGGAAAAAGACACTCTAAATATATATAAAAGTACTGAGCTAGTCCATTCTGCTGCGCTGCATGTCGCGGGTTCTATTCCTGCACGGAACAAATATTTGTATGGCCTACAGATAGTTGTTCCAGGTTTGGCTATTTGTATATGTGAGTTTGTATGTTTGTAAACGCACCCACGATACAGGAAAAATTCCTAGTATGAAAAAAAAAACATGCGGGGCAGTCTTTGGGGACTGCCGATAGAAGTGAAAACTAAGCGAAAGCTAAAGCGTTCGGTGATGATGACGCGAGTTCCATGATTTTTGTTCACCCAAAAAGTACACATATATACACAGTATACATATAGCTCATGTAAAGCGTTCGGTGACGATGACGCGGGTTCCATGATTTTTATTCACCCAAAAAGTGCCCAACGCGCCTAAAAAATTTTTCACTTCAAAAAGTAAAAGTTGTTCATATTCAGCAGTACATACTACACCACACCTAAAAGTATTTTCACTACTAGAACTTCGCTCGCGACTTCGTACCCGCAAACCCCGTTTTTTTCTCGTCTCCGTATTTCCCCCCCCCCCCTTCCCGTATAGCCTTCCTCATGAATGTGGCTATCGTACAAAAAGAATTTTGCAAATACGACTGACCTGTAATTCCAGAGATTAGTAGCGCATTCAAACAAACAAACTCTTCAGCTTTATAAATATAATAAAGCTAAAGATTAGGGCAAAATTCATAACCCGAAAATTTTCCTCAACACTCTTTTAAATCCATCCGAAGGTTGTCTTCAAAAAGATGGCTGTTAGCGATAAGTTCCATTGTGTCACCCTATGTAATGTTTTCTTCATTTATGTTTTCTGTGGCTTTTATGGTCTACATAATAAATAGTATTCTATTCTATTTGCAGTGTTAACGGTTCTTAAATTTTTTTAAATCTTTATTTATTTACAGGGTTTTTTCTAAAAAGAATATGTCACCCCGATGATTGAGTACAAAAATATTGTTAACTAGCCCACCCGCAACCTTATCCATAATAATAATATGATAAAGTGTTCTAGCCTTATCCGATAATGGTGAGGCCAGGACGCTATTATAGAAGCCTACATTAAAGCTATATGTTCTTACAAATAATATTAACGAAGACGTTATAAAAAAACACTCAAGTACTATTGAGTTTTTTGGCTAAATTTGTTTATTAGGACAGCATGAATTTATTTGTACAGCGGCGTGTGCGCAACAACATGTGTTCCTAGCTTCCTAGAATATCAGCTTATCTTCACTTTACAAAACAAAGCTTCCGATGACGTCATTCTGTCAGTGAACCACACGTACCTAGGGGATATATTCATTAATTACTTCGAGTCAAGGACATTGGGCCAGTGGTCCACTATTTTTTAATTCGCATTTAAATATTTGTTGTTTGCGCTGATACTTATATTGAATTTGCTCATGAATATTGATATATATTATTTTTTGCATTTCTCGCTTAACCTTTTGAACGCCAGAACATAAACACATCGACGTGCCCCCGACGCCAAGCCACAAATTTACCGTACATTTTGTCACGTATTTGTGACGTTTGGCGTACAGGGTACGCGCTTGCTTGTCACCTATACGTGACTGTGGCGTTCAAAAGGTTAAACCAATGCACCAGCCATATTAATATCTCTTTACCACCCTTGACTGGTAGATAAATATCTGTTCTTGACATCCATCACATTGGGTTCTAATGTCTTATGTTGTTTCAGCAATCGCATTCACAAACCGCCTGCCATGCATATACAGCTGTGTGGCCAGTCCACTCGGCGTCGTGCAACACCTGTGCAGACAACTGGGCTTGCCTCTAGCCTGTGTCAGACCTGTGCCTGTGAACCCGTCAGGTAACTACTACATATAGACACAAACCGCGTGCCATGCATATACAGCTGTGTGGCCAGTCCAGTCGGCTCCGTGAAACACCTGTGCAGACAACTGGGCCTGCCTCTATCTTGTGTCAGGCCTGTGCCTGTGAACCCGTCAGGTAACTACTACATATAGACACAAACCGCCTGCCATCCATATACAGCTGTGTGGCCAGTCCAGTCGGCTCCGTGAAACACCTGTGCAGACAACTGGGCCTGCCTCTATCTTGTGTCAGGCCTGTGCCTGTGAACCCGTCAGGTAACTACTACATATAGACACAAACCGCCTGCCATCCATATACAGCTGTGTGGCCAGTCCAGTCGGCTCCGTGAAACACCTGTGCAGACAACTGGGCCTGCCTCTATCTTGTGTCAGGCCTGTGCCTGTGAACCCGTCAGGTAACTACTACATATAGACACAAACCGCCTGCCATCCATATACAGCTGTGTGGCCAGTCCACTCGGCGTCGTGCAACACCTGTGCAGACAACTGGGCCTGCCTCTAGCCTGTGTCAGACCTGTGCCTGTGAACCCGTCAGGTAACTACTACATATAGACACAAACCGCGTGCCATGCATATACAGCTGTGTGGCCAGTCCAGTCGGCTCCGTGAAACACCTGTGCAGACAACTGGGCCTGCCTCTATCTTGTGTCAGGCCTGTGCCTGTGAACCCGTCAGGTAACTACTACATATAGACACAAACCGCCTGCCATCCATATACAGCTGTGTGGCCAGTCCACTCGGCGTCGTGCAACACCTGTGCAGACAACTGGGCCTGCCTCTAGCCTGTGTCAGACCTGTGCCTGTGAACCCGTCAGGTAACTACTACATATAGACACAAACCGCGTGCCATGCATATACAGCTGTGTGGCCAGTCAGAAAACGTCCAATTATGTTTCGTTCACGAATGCATACCGCATATGAATTTTATTTGTAAATAAATTGATCCTGTGGCTACATTACCGATGGATGACCGATTCACTCTGTGACGTCAAATAATGCAGACAGTTTACACTGCCGAAGATAAGGCCATACAATAAGTTATTGTTGTTGATGTGTTTTTGATATTTTTGCACTTTCGCTTGACGTGATCAATCAAACCAATTGCACATTGGTTGTCTCCCTACTTGATGATGCAGTCATTCTAGTCCACTTTGAAAGTGAATGAAAATATTTTTTTGGGCATTATGAATGGGCTGGCCTACCCTTACTGTGGCCTTCTGCACGCGCATGGATGCAGTTAATTCCGACTGTCAAATTAGTTGACATCAACTTTTTTTTTTAATAAAATTGTTCACTATTTTTAAAATAGAATAGGCAAACAAGGCTTATGTTAACTTTCCTTTAACAAATACTTGCTCTACCTGCAAATTAATTATGATGTAAAAAAATATTATGTATGGGCTTGTACCACTACCCTTAATACAAGTTATTTAATAACTTAGTAAGGGTGGTCACCGCGGCCCTCAAGGTAAAGTCAAAGTCAATTTGTTTATTTCAACTAGACCATTAAAAAACACTTTTGAACGTCAAATTTACAGTTTGAAATTTAAATATTAGTGACTCTCGTTGTCCATTCGCAAAAAGTAGATTCTTATGGAGAAGAACGGACAAGAAACTCCATAGTTACTCTGGAACGCAAAGGGCTTTAGGAGGAACACGGATGGGTTTTAGTCAGTAAGAGTCTGACACGCCCTTCCGCTCCACCCAGAGCGGAAGAAGACATTTAATGATTTCACATACCTAAAAAAAAAAAACGGATTGGGTTGCACATTTTTCGCCATGCTAAAATTGTCGAATAAATTAAGACTGTATATTAGATTCTAACCCAATCTAACTAGCCACAGGTATTGTCTCACCGCACGGCAATGACCTCCTGCTCCTCGATCTTTCCAGAAGGAGTCAAGCACTAGCTAAAATTAACATTAACTAAAAATAATGTGGGAGAGTGTCCAGGAACTCCACGACTTCATCCCACCAGCCCCCTTCTACCATCGGACATCTAGACGCACTGCAAGTTACCATCCCTTCTATACCTTGTTGCTATTCCACCAATTCGCACTAAACGTTTCCAAACGTCTTTAATAATGCGCACAGCAAAGGAGTGGAACTTTCTGCCTGCGTCTGTGTTTCCGAACGCATACAACCCTAATCTCTTCAAAATTAGAGTGAATGGCTTCTTCTGGGTAAGCTCGCTCCATCGTCGACTTTGTCTCTGTCATCTAGACTACAGTCAAACCCAAATAATAATAAAAAAACGCGCAAATTCTTAAATTCATTGTTTCAGGGCGAGGCATGGACCTAGAGGCATTAGAAAAACTTTGCGACGAAGATGTGAACGCCAACCGAACGCCCCTGCTGGTACTGGGTGAAGTGGGGGCCCCTCCGCTGGGCTGGGGGACACCGCTAACGAGATTGGGGGAGATATGCTCTCAGAGAAACTTGCATCTGCATGTTAGGGGGCATGCGCTTGCGCTGCCCGGTGCTACGGGGAAGGATGAAGTAAGTTGTCAAATTGCGACATATATACTTTAGTTTATTTATTTATTTAAACTTTATGTACAATAGTGGTACATGGGCGGACTTAATGCATCAAAGCATTCAACATTCACCAGTCAACCTTTGGGTTATAAAGACTATACTGTGGTAGGTGTACAATAAATAAAAATAAAATTTTAAATTGAATTTTAACTTTTCGGAAGGAATATACAAAAAATATATAATACTAATAAAATACATATTTATGCTATAATAATAAACTTATAAATGTCCAGTTTCTGAGCTATATAACACTGATGTAACCTATATTAATCTTTTATCTCAATAACTCATTACTTATAAAAAATGTAGTGCTATTGGTTTGGTCAAGATTTGAACCAATCTGTCATCATTGCTTGTTTTTTACTTTTTAAAAAATTATTATTATCATTTTTTTTATTCTTATTATTTCTCTTAAACTTGACATGATGGATTATTGAACGTACTCGTGTCCTATTTAGGTATAACGTAAGAGGCTTATACTGTACCCAAATTTCGAAGGTGCACTGGCTTCTAAGAAACAGGTACATAAACCTAGTTTAGAAGTCAGGGTTTTTTTATTATTATAGTCTTCTATTAGCCATTTATTGTTGGTGTACAAATTTTGATGTTACATTTTGAGAAATAAATTTATTATTATTATTATCATTGCTAACACTTTGTAAAACTTTTTGCTTCAATAGTTTCTTTTTAACTAAAATCTCTTGAAACTCTTTAAAAACTCGAGACTTCAGAACCTGGACATACTAAAATGACAAATATTGTTAGTCCAGAAGTCACAAGCGCAAACCGAGCATTGCATAGTTTAGCATGGTGTCTCGAGGCCCAGTTCGAGCTCCGGTTCGAACAGTGTTATTTGGATGATGATGAGCTTCTTCCAGTTTTATAGCAATAAGCGATGCCCTTCGCACTTGCTTAATAAATAAATTCATTATTATTTTCGTTTTCAGTCATTCAGCATACCAGATTCAGTGACACTCACACCAGGACCATGGTTCGGCGTTCCGGGACTGCCGACAGTTGTATCCTTTATAATAAACAGTTCAATACAACAACGTTTAGTTGACACACTATGTCTACAAACCTAAGGTGGGCTTAGACCATTGGTAAGGTGGTTGTTGAAAGGGAATCTCTATGCGAGCAGGATAACATGAAACAGCCAAAATCAACTATACCATAAAACGTATCTTTTGGCACTCGACAATAGTGTCCTTTTCTATAACTGAATGGATTCTAACCTTTTGAACGCCAACCCCCGACGCCAAGCCACAAATTCGTTGTATTTTTGACATTTATATCATATATATGTCAATATCGTAGCGGGTGGTTCGTCGTGAGCCATCCTTACGTTCCGTTCCTCAGCCTCGATTGTGATGGCCTGAAATAATATAATAATAATATAATATCTTGGGTCAACTCACATCGGTCATCCGATCCCAAACTAGGTAGAGCCTGTGCTATGGCAACCAGACAACTGATAAACATACTTATATATTTCTTAACACATACATATTCAAAGTCAAAAGTCAAAGTCAATTCATTTATTTCAACTAGACCATTAAAAGGCACTTTTGAACGTCAAATTTACAGTTTAAAATTAAAATATAAGTGACTCTAGTTGTCCATTCGCAAAAAGTAGATTCTTATGGAGAAGAACGGACAAGAAACTCCATAGTTACTCTTTTCAAATATAAGTTTTACAATATTTTGTATACATAGGTACATTGATCAATTGATTATATTATGTGAGCACAATGCATCCAACATTACACTAATATACAGCACACACTTATATACTTACTATAGGTACAACAAAGCAATACCAGCAGAGATAAAATTAAGTTTGCTAGTAAGGGACATGGTACTCACATATTTACAATATAATTAAAAACAATGGATCAGTGTGTGAGTTAAATTACATATTAAAAACCTGAAAGTACACCAGTAAATAAAACAAGTTTGACTTTTTCTACTACACCCTCGATTGTCCTATGGAGCAGGACCAGCATGTTTCCAAGCATTCTTATCTTTAATATAATCATCTAGTTTGTAATATGCTTGTTTACAAAGTGTGGTTTTAATGTAAGTTTTAAATTTTCTTTCATTTAGTTCTAATATGTTATATGTTAGATAAATTACACCCAGACACAGAACAAATGATCATTCTCATCACACAAAGATTTGTCCTGGGTGGGAATCGGGCTTATAAGTGTGACGTCGGATATCAAAATCATAAGTGATTCCTGAATAAGATTATCCTGCATCTTAACCTTTGAAACCCAGAGCATAAACGTATCGGCGTACCCCCGACGCCAAGCCATAAATTCGTCGTATTTTTGTCACATTTGTGACGTTTGGCGTACAGGGCACGCGCTTGCTTGTCAAGTAAATGTGAGAAAGGCGTGCAAAAGGTTAATAATCGAATTAGTACTTTTAAACGTTATTTTGTTTATTTGTTTTTTTTTTGTATTTAGTTGCTTATAATATTTATTTATAAGCAACTAACAACTAATATAACATAGAACTTTCCTTAATATTGTGTCAGACATTTTACAAAATACCAGAAGCCATTACAGCAAACGACCAATCAAAAGTAGTCAGTGCGGTAAGAGATTTTGTGTGTATTTTGAACTTCTTTTGTGGCTCTTAAAGTTATTTGGCTATTTAAATAAAGAATACATTAAAAGAAAGGCATTTAGAATTTGCTTTTCGTTATAAATTAATGGTTTAAGTAGTTGAATATAAAAAAAAACACATACAGTAACTCACGCTTTTTCCTAGGGGGGTAGGTAAAAAGAAATGAAAGTCTCTTGTTACAATCCTAATATAGAGTATCTATATTAGGATTGTAACAAGAGACTTTCGTTTGGCTTCGTTTACGTTCGTATAAATGTACATAAAACCGAAATATCTTGTGGCGAGTTATTGATGTTGGTTGTGCCTCCATTCATCCCTCCATCATCATATCAACCGAAAGACTTCCACTGCTTGATGGAATGACCTCCCAACACACAAGTGTCGCCACAACAACCGGTCCTGTTCGTCTCGCGTCCATCGGCTACCCGCGACCCTCACCAGGTCATCGGTCCATCTTATGGGAGGCCTTCCAACGCTGCGTCTTCCCGTACGCGGTCGCCACTCCAGTTTCGTTTCGGCCCCATCGACCATCTGTTCTGCGAGCAATGTGCCCTGCCCACTGCCGCTTCAGTTTAGCGATCCTTCGGGCTATGTCTGTAACTTTGGTTCTCTTGCGGATATCGTCTTTCCTGATTGGATCACGCAAGGAAACTCCGAGCATTGCCCTCTCCATTGCCCTTTGGGTGACTTTAAGCCGTCTAATGAGGCCCATTGTCAGCGACCACGTTTCGGTTCCATAAGTCACCCTTGGCCATACGCAATGATCATAGACTTTCGTCTCTTGAGACACTGTGGTATGTGAGGCGAGAAGATATCACGCAACTTCTCGAACGCCGCCCAGGCGAGTCGGAGTCGACGGATGACCTCTTTCTCAAAGTTAGTCCGAACTGGATCGTTTGTCACAGGTAGACGTACTCGTCTACAACTTCGAGAGTAGAGTCTCCGATCTTGATAGGAGTGGATGCTAAACCTGCGCGCGAGACGGTTCGTGATGACTCTGGAAAATAGCTTCTAGAGATGGCTCAGAAATGAGATGGGCCTGTAATTCTTAAGCAGGGCATTGTCGCTCTTCTAAAAGAAGAGTACTATCACACCTCTGCTCCATGCCTGTGGTGTTTTCCCCTCGAGTATGACGGAATGGAGCTGTTTCTGAAGAAGGGCTTTAAGGACCGGTTTTCCTCCCGCCTTCAGGAGTTCGGCTGTAATTCCGTCCTCACTCGACGCCTTGTTGTTTTTAAGCTGCTTCAGAGCCATCCTAATTACATACAGGGTGACGTCCGGGATGTCTTCAGTATAGTGCCGGGTCAATCTAGCTCTTGGGTCGTTAGCTAGATTCGCAGCGGGTTTAGCCGTTACCATATAACTGTCCATAGAATGTCTCGATCTTCCTCAGAAGCTCCGACTTGGCGGATATGGTTCTGCCATCGTCGGGCTTCAGTTTCGTGAGCTGGCTCTGACCAATAGACAGATCTCTTGCAAAGACCTTGGAGCCCTTATTCCGCTCTATTGCGTCTTTAATCTTTTCGGTATAAAAGCGGCGGAGGTCGCTTTTCAAGAACCTTTGGAGATCCGTTTAATGAGCTGCTGGTATTTGCATGCATCGTCTGAAGACTGCAGAATCATCTCTCGCCTCTCCTTCATGAGCTTGAGAGTAGGATCAGAGAGCCTCTTGTTCTTATCTGTACGGCGAGTCCTGAAGAACTTAGACCCGACCGTATGAACAGTTTCCACGCACACGATTTTGAAGTTCGAGCTGAAAGCTTAAGCTGAGTTATAGATCTGAATTTGTGTTGGACGGAGCGTAGAATTCATCAGTCGAGAACTTTCCAGCGTGATATTTAAATTCAATATACCTCTTACCATGCAGTGATCACTTTCGGTTTCCACCGCGTTGATCACAGATACATCATTGAATTATCTGCTTCGTCGACATGATGAAGTCGATCTCATTTTTAGTTGCACGGGCTCTATCCCACTCGCAGCTCATTACCGTCTTTTTTGCTGTTTCGCGTTGAAGTTCCCTATAACCATGGTGAAGTGAGTTTTATGATCATGCATGGCTCTGAATATGTCCTCATACATGGTCTCTATTTTGTCATCGGGGTGTATCGAGGTTGGGGCGAAAACATTCTGAGTGGTCGACATACACTTTCAATCTTCACCACATTGGACACAAGAGACCTGTGAACGATAATCCCGACACCACCCTAGGACTTCTGCACTTAACTTGATAATACACCTACGTCTAGTTCCCATCGTGTCATTTTTTTATAATAGGGAACGTGCAGGAACTAGTAAGTGGCAGCACAGAAGTGTCAATGTCAACGTAAACGTTTAGATTTTTCAAGACTAGATAGCAGAGTTCACGCCGTGCACGTTCCCTAGCTATAAGTTAAGCATAGCGTGTGTCCCCAGGCGGGCAGCCGGGAAGGCGCGCTGGCGGCGCTGGCGGGGCTGACGGGC
>NDFZ01005020.1:4968-23809 GCA_002192655.3 Mamestra configurata
GGAACTCATATACCTGTTTCGCAGTTTGTTGTTCTCCATTGCCGACGACTATGCACTGAGCCGTCGACGAGTTCGGGTGCGGGCGGGGCGTTCGTTCGCGCCCATCCCGAATATTTCCAGTCACCCCGTCGTCGCCTTTGGTGGATTGCCACCAAATGGAAATCGGGAATAAAATTCCCAGTTACCACCGGGTGGCGTATGGGAAATTATTGCCCCCTCTTCGAATCTAAATACACTGCGGCGTGGCCGCCATGAGGGGGTTGGCGGTCAGATCTTTCCAACTTGGTTTAAATATTAGACTAGCTATTGCCCGCGACTTCATACGCACATATCCCGTTCCCGCTCCTCATGAATGTGGCCATCATTATACAAAAAGAATTCTCCAAATCCGACTGGTAGTTCTAGAGATAAGCGCGTTCAAAGAAACAAAAAAAAAACTCTTCAGCGTTATTATTAGGTAGTTTAGATACCTAAGTGTTATTGTTAGGGGCATACAAACAAAGTATTCTTTATCGTAGATGCTTTTAATTTTTTATTTTCTACTAGTGGACCACCCCGGTTTCGCCCGGATATTAATGTTTTTTCAAAATTTTCTTTCATAAGAACCTTCTTCTCACAATAACAAACACAACAAAAAAAGAATTAGCGAAATTGGTCCAGCCATTCTCGAGTTTTGCGCTTAGCAACACATTTAGCGATTCATTTTTATTATGTAGATTAATCATAAAAACCTGGTGTCAAATTCGTGGCACAGATTTAATCAAAGTATTTACTTAACAAAAGCTAGTCTCATCAGCAGAGATCGGAATAGGTAGAGTATATTTACCTAATGTTCGTGGAAGTAGGTAAGTGCATACGAGTTGATATTACCTCCTCTAAAATCCCGGAAATATTTATATAATATAATAATAAACATGACGATTGTATTTAAAAATTACATTATTGCAATTTTCATAAGGATCTCTATTTGTTTCGAAAAATAGCTTACGTTTTAAGTTAATAATGTAGCTTTCTAATGGCGCAAGAGTTTTAACCTTCGGTATGCCTGGTAGGGTCTGTCAGACCTACCCTGTTACTTAAACCGTTGTATTTAATTAAAATATGATGCTTCCGCGCCATTACTCTCAGTAGCTAAGCATTATCAACCAATCGAAGCCTTATGACCACTACTTTCAGTCCGGAGTTAGCTGGAATGGAGAAAAAACACAAAATACCCCGAGCGTTTGTGTCAAATTCAGAGGTTGGCTGATTGTTATAGTATTATCTATGTTCTTTGTCTTGTGCCTTATATTTCCTAAAGTTTAGTTGAGATTTCTTTTGTTTTCACATAAGGGTAAAAAAGCCTGCTTTTTTGCTAAAAGCAAACTTTTTTTTTATTATTAAGTTTATATGGTGAATTCTTATTCTTTTTATCATTTTTACTCCTACAATAAAACCCTTGTATTTAATATAAGAATGTTTAGGTACATCAATTACCACAATTAGTACGAAGAATAGTTATTTTAAATTCGGGTCTGACGGACCCTACGGTCGATTTTATAAACATATCGAAGTGAAGGCTTGGTCAATCCATATAAACAAGAAGGAATGACAGCTCACTCCGTGATCACGTGACATCTTGATTGTATGGATTGACGCCTCACCTCGTGATCACTTCAACCAAGCCTTCACTTCGATATGTTTATAGAATCGACCGGCAGGCATAGTTACTGCGTAACATTTTGCCACCGCCTGCATGTCGAGGGTTAAAAGTCTGTCAAGTAGTTTTTGAGCCAAATCGTAACAAACAAACAAATAAATCTTTCCTCTTTTATGTATTACTTTAGATAACTTTTTCTCCATAAACCGATTTATGTGTCTATTATGAAA
This sequence comes from Mamestra configurata, assembly GCA_002192655.3. Lineage (NCBI taxonomy): Eukaryota > Metazoa > Arthropoda > Insecta > Lepidoptera > Noctuidae > Mamestra > Mamestra configurata. The sequence continues at coordinate 6,838 of NDFZ01005020.1, forward strand.
AATAGGTAACGAGTTTTAAAATGTCGTATGTCTCATTCATTCAAAGCCGCACCTTGAATCTCTTGCATTCGACGATTTTGTGTCTAGCCTAACACTAATTAATGGCGTTCAACTATTTTCTCCGTGACTCGATTTTTTTTTGTGTTCATAATGAAAAATAATACACTTACAACAAGCTTTAAAACGAGATCAGTTTTATTATCTGACGCTTCCTACAAAGACTTCAGTCATTATTTACATTTTATTTTTTATTAGGAAATCAACTTTTTTTTTTCATGGAGGAACTTTTTTGACTCCAAAACAAAAAATGATGCTCGTTCAATAAGCTTTCAGAGAACAGGTATAGGTCGTATTCCCCGACGCTACTAATAAAAAACAAGAAGCAACTAAAAATGGGTTAACATTTTAGTATTTTGACTGTAAAACATAATTCAGAAGGTTTTACATTGATACATTCACAGTAATTGGATTCCGAGGTCAAAATCCCCGGGCACTCCACTACAAGAAAAAATTGAATTTCGCGGGCTATCACTATGGAATATGGATCCCCCTTAAAAGAGGAATCATGAGTCGATCGAACGACAGGCTGCCTCTCTCTCTCTAGGTCACGAAACATCACAATGTTTAATTTAAAAGATTTTAACAGAAATCGTTCCGGGCGTCGCGTGTCGTAGGCAAAAATGCTAAGAAGAATAGACAGTGCACTGTCCACTGCTCATGTCATATTAAAAGTAGCCTGTGATGAATATAATACAAACTCTTTGCGTAACACCATAAACACCGACACCGACGTGCATGTCAGTGTCAATGTGTTTTATTAATGTCTGCTGTGATTTAATTTGCCAGTAATTTTTATAAGACGTATCGACGTATCTATGATATTTTGTTTACGTCGTGAATGTAGTAAATTAAAATTGAATAAGATAATTTAATTCATGGCTCCTAAAAAGGATAAGAAAAATGAACCTGATGAAAACGAATGGCAAACAAATATCGTAGAAGCGCCACTAGATGAAGAAAATTGGAAGGTAAAAGTAATTCTCATCGAATCTGCTAGTGGCGAACAGGAAAGGATGTATCTTAACAAATTCGAAATATTTGCTGCCGAAGAAAAAAGATTCGTTATCAAGAATATCTGCAAAACTGAGACAATTTTTATGATCAATCAACTTGGAGGCGAGAAAAAAATTAAAGATCCTAATTTACGAGTTTTTGAAGAGTGTCAATCGTACCTTGCAGATAAAAAGGATATTCCCCCAGATGTATTGGCTTTGGTCATCAAACACCTTATTTTGAAGATGAAAGATGAATATCTTTATATTAGTCAGCAAAGACTTGAAGTAAGACAAGGTATGCAAAGGGAATCTGCTACCATGCTCGACAAGACAGAAGTTAGAGGCACTGTAGGAAGTGCACGAAGAGACGAACCCCCTCCTCCTGCACCACCAATAAAAGGCAAAGGCAAAGGTGATGGAGAACCTGCACCCGTCCCTGAAAATTCGGAAGGTAAGAAATTCAACACTCAACTCAGAGTGAGGGGTGAAGAATGGAGGGACAAAGTGTACGTTGATGATTATCCCACCGATGGACCCAACCTCTACGTCGCTGTAACAGGATTTGTGGAACCGTATCTACCGGGAAGTCTAGTGAAAGTTGGTATACCTTTAACAGCCGTAGTGCAAATAAGAATTGACCCTACAAAAACTAAAGTCCCATCAAGCCTACTGAAAACTACAAAAAGAGGTCAAAGTCTCACTGAATTATTAGCTGAAAAATCCTTGAAATTTTGGGATGATATACAACTATTGCGAATACAAGATAACAGCGCGGACGATTTCAAAAACACTGCTTTTATAGTATTTTCTCCTCCATATTGGAATACAGATGATCTTTCTGGAAGTCCTGATAAAATTTACGATGAACTCTGTTTTCTTATGTACGATATCCAGGACCTATCGAGACAGCACCTCAATTACAAGGACAACATGAGTATTATAGGTGTACCCGAAGACGTTAGCAACCAATATTATAATAAGCTTTATGAGCAAAATCTTGATGATTTACCTTTGGAGTGTGTCACCATTTTTTCAGTACTAGACAGTATTCTTCGAACAGCTTGCATTTCAGATCTAGGAGATGGTGAGACCAGTAAAACCTCTTTGTCGTCTGCAATGACATTAGTTTCACTTCCTAAAAATAAAGGTGAAGAGAAAAAGGTAGAAAATTCGGAAAATCTTGTTAAACAAATTTTTAACACACTATGTAACACAGAGGCTAGTAAAAAGAAATATCGCCTAACATACGGCCAGGAGTATGAGGAAAACAGAGAGCCAATTGTAATTCATTATGGGGATTTGGCTAAATATAAAACCTTTCAGTTAGGAAATATAAATTTAGACAACATCGTTTTTACATCTCTACTTGGCATGCCGATTAATAACTTATGGCGAACTCAACCTCGTCCGTGTGATGAACTTGAAGCCAAAATTAATTTCCATGTAAATGTTTTACTGTCGTGCTTTGAAAGAAGTGACGTTGAAACAGCTGAGCTAAACAGACTAATTAATATACTAGCCTGTCGCAAATTGTATAACAATCGGAGTTCATTAAAGAAGCGCCACTTACCACCAACGACCATTCCCGAGTTTAAGAAAAAATATTTAAAGCGTAGTGTACTCGCTGAGCCCCTGCTTAAATGTCCTTCATTAGCTGCTAGCGGCCCCATACTGTCTTCATCCTTTCCATCGATGACAAAAAGCGAAAACGAATACGAATGCGCATTTTCTCAACCAGACTCAGATCCTGAAACTCTAAGATTGAAATTACTGTTTGAGTGTCCGGATATAAGTGAATTAGTAACCGCTGCTGAAATAGAAAATAACCAACCTATGAAGCATAATATGATCGACGATTTTGACTTTTTTGAAGATCTTTCTGGAAACTGCGCTCACCAGATTTTGCGTGACGCTTTCAATAAATTTAACTGTGTCGATTATAAATATTGTGAGGTGACGGATTGCTTCATACTAATGTTTTTTAACAGCCACGATAACGAAGGCATCGCACGTGAGGAGTGGCGCAGTCATTTAACAACACCACTGTGCTTGCAGGATTTTTTTGACTTTATTTTAGACGAGCAATATGAATGGATACAGAATGAAGAAAGAATTTACGATGAGAATCTTTTAATGGAAGCACGATCGATATCTAAAGATGTTATTGATCCTCACGCGCTAAAGTCTTGCATAGAAACAACCGATGTCGAAATGGATCTTCTAATGGAGGGTTCTTTGAAATATGAAGAATATGTCCAAGTTGAGGAGGCTGTCACGGAGACTACAGAGTTTACAGAATCAGTTACTACAAAGTTAGCACTGTCTGTTGAATCGGAAATAAAAACTACCAAAAAAAAAATTGCTTCCGCGCGAAAGCCACCTAAGTACCATATACAGTCTTTAATAAGAGATAAAGAATACGAATCTGTGGGAATCCTGGCTAAACATTTTCAAGGTTATGATTTAGGAGATAGAAGGGTTGAAGTATTTGGCAAAGATGCGATATTCTTTTCTCGAGACGGCACTAAAATTACTAGTTTGTACACTTTAACAATTCCAATAAATTTGGAATATATAAATTTAAATATTTTACCGGGTAACAGTTACAATGAATTTTGGGTGCATAAAGCTTTAGGGGATCATGTTACACAAGAGATCAGAGATACTTGCGAGTCGTTTAGGATTACAAGTAAAGATCAAGTCCTGATATATGTTAAAAAACAGATGTACAAAGTCAGCTTGCAGTCGGTTTCTACTTCCGAAGGTCTTACTGCACATGAAAAAACAAACGCGCCGAATGTAATTGAAGATGGACCATCTAAAATCGAAGAGACGAAATATTTTCACTCTCTTTATGTTTCATGGCCCAACGGCATGATCACGGAGACAGTATACGAGGACAATTCACCAGAAATGTCACACATGAAGCAATATCATACTCGTCGAATGCCACATCTGGACGAGGAAATGCGATGTATAAGTTTAAACGGCGAAGTAATTATTTTTAAAACTTCGAATGACATTGTAGTATTTAAACCTGATGGAACTTGCATTAAAATAAACAAATACCATAAAAGAGTTGTTCCAGTTATCTCACAAGAACCTGAAGTAGAGAATCGGGAAGAAATAGATAAAAAAGCCAAAAAAACAAAAAGTAAAGGATCTTCTAAAATAGCGGAGCCTGTTGAAGACACTGGTGACTTACCACCAATTGAATATGAAGTTATAATAAATGAATTTGAAATTATAGAACCCAACGGCCTTAGGCAAAAGTGGGTTGACGAAGTTCCTTTTGATTTAGAAAAACTACTTATTAAAACTGCTACCGATTACTGCGTAGGAGAAGTTTTTTCTAGACGCATGGATGGAACAAATATTTTGATGAATAAAGATGGTCTTCAATGCGTAACATTTCCTGATAAAACTAGAATCGTCACATCTTATGTGGTTGATGATAAAGAAATATATCCGGAATGGACAGATGAGGAAAAGGAAGATTTAGACATTTACGAACCGGATACGATTGAAGGGTATAGATCTAAAAGTTCGGTATCGCAAAAAAGTAACCAAAGCAGTGGCACATCAGTATCAAAAAAAAATGAAGAAGAAGAAGTAAAAGAAAAAGAACGAACTGATGGTTACGTTTTCATTCATATTTCATACACTGTAGAACACCCCAATTTCAGTACAATTACAATAAACAACGTCAATGGAACAATATCTGTGGAATCGCCAAATGAGACAGCGGTGACTGTTGATAAGAAAAACAATTATAAAATAAAACTGGATAGTGAAACTTCCGCTAATTTTGATGGCGAAAACTTATTTATCTCGTACGAAGCCTGTTCTGAATGCCGTTCTTTTACAAACTGCAATATAACAATAATGACAAACGAAGAAAGCAGTCTTAACAAAACAAACGCCGATCAAATGTGGCTGAGAATGACGGATTCATTTAATACACAAGTCGTCGTCAACGAAGAAGGTGCTATAAGCCTATCAGATGAACCGTCTTTGTTAGACCCACTTCATGCAGAAACCGTCAGTAATGTGGAATATGTGAACAAAAACATCAGTGATACCGAAGAAAAAGAGCCGGATGTCAAATCCGAGAGTTCCCTTGTATCTCACGGAAAGTGTAGAGAGATGTACTTAGCAAAAAATATAAGATTTTTCGTCTTAAGACGGTACGTAACCTTTTTTTTAATTTGTGTAGATCCCTAAATCCTTATGGAGGTCCTTCGCCTTGTGGCGGGCAAAGTGTTCAGTCACTGAATAAAATAATAGGATTCTGCAGCTACTATTGGCCGAGTCACTGGAATCGGGAATACCTGCGCATCACGTCATGGCTTGGATGGACTCATGCGAACCTAGACCGTTTTGATGGCTTGTCTTGAGAGGCGCTCGCCCTAGTGTGGAGAAAATCCATGAGGATTTAAGTACCTACTCTAAAACAACAAAAATTGTGTGGTGGAGAGATAAAATGGCAGGTGCATTTCTAGAAGCTTTTCCACCATGTTTGTAATTTTATTTTGTCAGTTACTGCTCTAGTTCGGTTTTAAGGATCCACTAAAAAGAGAGCGTTTTCCAGTTGTCATGGCGTATAATTACAGTGTTTGAGTTCTTTTAAACGAAGGTACCTTCGATCAAAGAGACTAACGGCTGATGCCAAAGAGAACTAATAAAATGGTTACCTTTGCTGCTTCTTAAAATCGGATAATGAGTGTGTTTATGGTCCATCCAGAAGACCGCAAGCCGCCCCACGTTTATAAATATACAAACGTAGAGTGGCTTGCAGTCTTCTAACTTCTGGCTCGGCTTCGAAATCTAGTGCACGTTTACATTAACATAAACAGCCAAGGCTCATCGTGTTTGAATTGGCCAACTTGATGATCGTAAGTACTCAATACAAAACTAAGGTCACATTTATAAAAGGTTTTGTTATGTTTTATTTGTTTAGCGACTTCAATTGTGCAGAGCTCCTTCACCGCGCCTTAGTAGATGAATACAAGCGTGCTTGTCGTTGGCAACCGTGGTGTTCTATCAACCAATACGACACCTTTGGAGATCATCGAAATCTCGTTTCTATTCTCACTCCAATTCATCTCACGGAACCTGAGGTTTGGCATTTGCACAAATAATATATCGGAAGCTGCTGAACATAGACACCCAAATAAAGATACCTATGTTCATGTTCAATTCATACTCATCACTAAGCCCGAAATGAATAGGCACATAAATATCAATTCCAATATCTTTGACTGGAATTTTTAGCCTAGCATTATAAAGGATTTTGCACACCAAAACAACTCCAACATCAATTATTGCAAACGACAGTTGCGACAGAACGAGCACAGAGTGAAAACCAGCGCTGTGGCTCTATCTCGCACACGAGGTCAGATCTAGACGTATGCTGAGCGATGGCCGCTATACGCGGATGCGACACATATATATCTCAACGTGCGTAACGAATTAATTTTGTTTTAATTCGTTTTTAGGGTTCCGAACCGCTAGATCATGGGTACCATGTGTAAAATGAAAGGGCGTTTTGTGAGGATTTCGAATATAATTTTAATATTTTTTTAAATAAATGGTTTTGAAGTTATTCAAGAAGAAAAATGAGCAATCCCCCCCCGCCATTATCTCCGGAACTACTCAGTCTAAAATTTTGAGAATTGTAAAAATAATAGATATTTCTTTGCCTACCTATAGATTACAGGAAAACCTATAAGAAGTCTATGGGATGAAATTAACATGTCACAAAATGAGATTCGTTCGGAACCCTTGCACGCGACTCCGACTCGGTATTTTTTTATTGTATGCGTCATGCTTGGCGCAAATAAAGCTCTTTTTCTTTCTTTCAGTTACCTGGCTAGCTATCCATGTGTAGGTAGGCAGCTTACTACCAAAACATACAGATACCTTTTTTTTTCAGAAATGGGTGATGGACTCGAAACAGGCCAGCAAACCCAAGTTTATGACGTATAAAGACTTAAAAAAGGATAACGGCAAGGGCTTCTACCATTGGATGAGACCTTATGAGAGATTTGTGCGCAAGCCTCTAAAGCCGGATAATATTCTTCCAGAGAGACTGCCAAGAGCTTACATCCTTAGGTGTACCACATTTTCAGTTGTATTTTAGACACTACTACATCATATATATATTATTTATATTGTATTCTAGACACTGCTATATCCTTCGATCAGTTGTAAATCTGAGTAGTTTTGTGAAATATTTGCCTATTAAACACAAATCGTAGAGTAGAGTTGTAGGCCACAAATTTAGGTACCGTAGAACGGGGTTACATTGAGAACTGGGGTAACTTTGATGATTACTTTTTATTTTGGTTTCTTAAAGATAACTCCGTAAAATCGGAACGCACCTCAAATTGAAATCTCGAAAAAACAATCAGCTGTTGAGTACATTTTCGCGATTTCGGGGTAGGTCCCATAGTAAGAGTTGTTCATAATTATGAATAGGTACCATGACCCCTTAAGAGGTATTGCGTTTTTTCTGTTCTACGTTGTATTCCGTGTCTCGGCACAAATGAAGTGTTAACAACCTCACTGATTCATTCCAAGGCTAAACCCGATGTTTGCAATAGTCTGGTGACTGTGAGAGAGAGACTGCTGATAAAGAACGTTTACTTCTACAAACAGCATATAACTGTAACTGAAATACATCACAACAGGACTCTAGAACGGGAATGGGATGACGAGAAAAGGAAAGAGCTAAAGGGTGCGAGGGAGCTCACTCAAGCCGTGCTGCGATACCGGTGCATCATGGAAGCTGATCGCGAGACCATCTTGAACATACCCATCATCGACATGAGGAGCGAGAACGAGCGACGCGTCGACGACATAATACAAGCTCTAGCACATAAGTATTTTACCTATTTACTCACATAAACAATGAGTAGCTTCATGCCAGCGGCTTACAAGTCGAAAATCATCCCAAGGAGACACACTACCTGGATTAAAAGGGATCAAAAATGTGTTCTTCAGCTCGTGAGGGATTTGAACCCCCTGATCACCTCCATTATTCCATTCAATCGGGTGCTCTAACTAACCACTGAGTTCGAGTCTTTCTCGGCCGGGACCCAGAAATCGAATCCGAGATTAGCAGTGACTTCTTCGTTAGTCTAATGATCGCAAGCATGACTTAGGGACGGCTACCAGTAGTGCGATTCTGTAAACATTTCACACCATGAGAAAACTTAGGTGAAGTCAAAGTGACGTATAATCAAGTTCACTTCACATAAAAATACACGGTGAGGACGAGGTGTTGACAGACCTTTTGTGACCGGTTGAAGTCAATAGGCTTGTTTTCCTCTTTAATTTTCATTTCATGAAATCAGCTGTTGACAGATAAAGCCATTGTTAACGGTTCTTAACATCTGCAGTCAAAATACTACGAAAATATCTTCATTATTAACAGAATATACGAAGACCTGAAAGTTCGCATAGCTGACGATATTCAGTCCCGTGCGAAGCTGACCATCACTACCAGGCCTCCAGTAGTACCCGACGAAGTGTCTATAGAGGGAGAATATGTTGGAGGTAAATTAGTAAACATCATCATACATTTGCAGTCTCCACTCCAAGAACATTTTTTTCATCGTTTTTTAGTCCTACGGGCTTGGTAATAGGTATATGTCAACCAATGTATATCCTTTATCTACTTCATCGTTAAATCTGCAGTTCAGCTGCATCAAGAATTTGCTTGATTGAGCTGAATTAGACTGCTTATCTGAATTCTTACAAGAATTTACATTGAGCGACTGATATTAAGCTCCACAACGAGCGCTTATTCTTCACGGTATTTCATACAAGCTTGCCTTAGGACTCTTTCAATTTACGCACATTTACTGGTGCCGCTTGCTACGTCTCGAAGCAGGAGTGCAACAGGACAGCAGCAATCCAACACCAACCGACTAAATGGAAGCGTATCAGACTGCAGAACGGTCGGTCTGTTACTGATGTATTATAATCGAGCCGTGGACTCAGATGAAGAAACATTACTGTAAGTGCTTTTGTTAAATAAAATGAAGCCAACGACGGCGACATTACCGTCCTACCGTCGGGAGTGCGGGTCGCCGACGTCGCACTGCGAGCTTGTTGCATAAATTGTATGGAAAAAATCGACTACCCATGCGCAATACGACACTCGCACCGCTGCGGCGGCAGCAGCAGCAGCCCGACACGACACGTCAAAATTGAAAGAGCCCTTAGTCTTGTCCTTAATCTAGTAATCTTTTAGCTAAGTCGTTCTTCGGAGAGGCAAGTTTCTAGTCTGTATGAATTACCGTGAAAAATACCAAAAGGCTCTCGGGCCAATTTGCACGAACCAGAGTTATCTTTTAACTCCGAGTTCTAATCCGGGGCTATCTATATATCTTCTATACATAAAATAAATGAGTAGGAACGGTTGTGTCTGTACATTAAAAAAATACTAAAAATGGATTAAAGGCGATAAAAAATGAACATACAACCCAAAAAAAGTTTTTTTTGGTTTTTTTTGTCGTTCTGTCTGTCTGTCTGTTAAAGGTAATCTCCGAAGATATTGCACAGATTTAATTGGAGTTTTCGGGCGCCATCTACATATTAACCAAAATATGATATTTAATTATTTGTGAAAATACCTCTTCAAGTATATGAAAAGTGAATAATTATGTAAATGCCTTATAAAAAATATTTCTGAATGAAAATATTATTCTACTAGCTGTTGCCTGCGACTTTGTTCGCAAAAAATATCTTAGATCAGATATACAAACTGTCAAAATCCTGCATTACCAGACACCTTTTAGAATTGAGAATTCGGAAAGTGTTATGCAAAGCACTGACTTTATCACGTTTTCCGTTTGTAATGCCTATCAGTCCTGGTAATTTTTCTTGATGAGACACGTTTAAATGATAACGCTTCTCTTTACATTATGTTAGCCGCGGTATCACCCGGACACAAACAATAAATATGCTGGGGTTATGAACACGCGATAGAGCTACATAAATTTGACCATTGGATAAGCAACCAGGAGAGAAGTTTACCCTCGCAACAGATAATGTCTGGCCATAGACTGGTCATCATAACGTATCATAGGCTCCCTGGGAATTGAAAAGGTTTGAAACTAAACAGAAAATTTACGATCATAATTGTGAGTTTACTACAATCTACTTTGTAGATACGTTTCCCGCAACTGAAATGGCAATATAAAAGAAGGCAACTACCGCGACCCTATACCACGCGTGAGGATACGTAGCTGTCTTGCTACCGATTAATTCCCAGTGGTTTTTTTTTTTAAGGGTGGGAAATCATCAAATGACTTCTTCTTCCGCTTGGGTGGAGCGGAAGGGCGTGTCATACTCTTACTGACTAAAACCCATCCGTGTTCCTTCTAAAGCCCTTTGCGTTCCAGGGCCGCGGTGACTCTTTCGAACAAATTCCGCAACACTTCCCTGTGCTTACACTATTATTTTGAGCTGCTGTGATGTGGGTGCATGACGCATCTATATACTACGTGTTACAGAATGAACGCAATACCTAAAAAGGCAGGCATTACACTCATCGTTTTGATTTTTTACTATGGGACACACATCGAAATCAAAATAAATATTTTCAGGCATCACGTTCATTCTGTTACATGTTTTATAATGTGACATTAAGAGCTATTTTGCCCTAACTAATACTTTGGCAGTTCAACTTTGTGTTCGGGTTGTGTGTTTGATCTCATGTTTTGATTCACGATGTTCAGATTTTCCGCGTAAATATGAAATTCGCTCATGTTGGCCAAGGTTAGTCTTCGTCAGCATATTTATAAGGTAAAGTTACACAAACAGAGCTCCATCTTTACCAGGGGCCACCGCATCCACCGCAGGCAGAAGGAGGAACCCTGATTTGGGGGCGCCGTGACTTCTAGGACAGAAAGAGTTGAGATAACTCAGTGATCGGGTGTCTTTCTATGTTCTAAGTCTTCGGTGTCATAAAATCGTTTCGATTTGCGTTGCTGGTTCAAAATAAATTTTGAATCAACTTGATTCATCAAGAAGTTCCTTCACTTAGTCATTTCAAGAGTAGCACAAATCGTTCGATGGTTTGTTTTTTAGGGTTTCGTACCTCAGGCGGCAAAAACGGAACCCTTATCAAGACTCTTTTTCTCAGGAACGCGTGGAGGAATCAAGCTGAAATTAATATCAAATACTTAGCACATTAAAGTTCAGATATGCTAGCATATTTAGGAAGCCACTAAAACGCACAGTTAATAAACGCAACTGTTAATAAATTGTGTCGGCACACACAACAATCAAGCAGATAGTTAGGCTATTTTAGTAGAGAGCTTGGTTGTCCCGTTACTTCACAAAGTAATTTCATTTATCCATTGAACTATTTTGACTCCTCGCAACGACCAAGCGGCAACATTCACTACCCAAAATTGAGACCAATATTTTTTGGGGAAGTAAGGAATATACACTGGTCATCACAAAAATCGGACTTTTTGCACTATTACTTGTTATGGGTTCATAAATAACAGGTTTCGAACTGTTCTATTTATTTCTAGGGTCAGATAAGATGTTTGACATATGGGTACCATAAAACTTAGTGCATTTGAGGGTACTTAAAACAATTTTTTATCATAAACTGTTCTTAGTGCGATTTTGCTTGTTTATGTAGAGACACAGTTGAGCGTTATTTCTCCACCGGAACAAAGTTTAAAACGGTGAATTTGTTAATTACGATAATTTTACGGACTAACACTGTATTTTTGATCGATTTTGTTTGAAAATTATGGATACTACTGAAGCTGAGGCTGCTCAAGTTGTGGTCCTACTGCAACAAGGCTTAAGTCAACGTGTTGTGGCCCGCAGTTTAAATCAGAGCCGATCAGCGGTTCGGCGAGTATACCAAAGGTTTCTGGAGACTGGCGAGTATCGGAGAAGACCAGGATCAGGAAGACAAAGGGTCACAAATGAGAGAGATGATCGATTTATAGTGACATCAGCTCTCAGAAATCGTCACCTTTCCGGTGTTGACCTTCAGCGACGCTTACGTGAAGTGCGCGGGGTGGCAATAAGTGACAGTACTGTGAGACGGAGACTTCGTGAACAGAATTTAAGACCACATAAGCCAGCAACTGGACCACAACTGACCACAGCTCATCGACAAGTGAGACTTCAATTTGCGCGGAATCACCTCAACTGGACTATAGACCAATGGGCATCAGTTCTCTTCTCTGATGAGAGCCGCATGACTTTATACGGTTCTGATGGGCGTCGCAATGTCATGAGACGACCAGGAGAGCGTTATGCCCAGTGCTGCATACAAGAAACCGTCAGTTACGGTGGAGGCTCGGTAATGTTTTGGGGTGGTATTTCTTTGACTGGGCGCACCGAGCTTGTTTTTATCAGCAGGGGTGCTCTAACTTCTGCACGTTACATAACGGAGATCCTGGAAGATCATGTGATGCCTTATGCTGGTTATATCGGAGAAGAATTTGAGTTAATGCACGATAATGCACGGCCACACGTAGCGCACATTGTCACTCAGTACTTAAATGATGTCGGCATTAGGGATTTGCAGTGGCCAGCCAGAAGTCCGGATCTCAATCCCATAGAGCACATGTGGGACACGCTAAAACAGAAGGTGAGAGCTAGAGATCTAGCCCCCACAACCTTAGGAGATCTGGAAACGGCTATTAAGGAAGAATGGGACCGAATTCCTCAAGGGACCTTTAAAATTTTAATCAGATCCCTAACACGGCAAATGCAGGCTGTCATAAGGGCAAGAGGAAGAAATACAGAATATTAAAGTGAAAGATTTATCCCCATAAGTTTTAAGAATTAAAAATTACAGTGACTTGAAAACCAGTGTAAAAATCGTGTAAAAATTATCGATTTTAATTTTATTGCTGAAATTGTTAAGTTTCATCTTGTTATTAGTTTTTTTATGCGTAAATTGTAAAAATAAACAAAATTAATCAAAACAAAACAGTTGTAAGACAATTATTTCATTCAAAATTAAAAAAGTGGGAATATCGAAAAACATTCGGGTGGGTCGATTTTTGTGATGACCAGTGTATTTCCTTGGACATGGCCAGGGAAGAAAATGATAATCGTTATCCGGTAAAGTTTTATGATTTCTACTCCGATATTCAAGCCCCTAAAACTTTTCAGTGGCAAGAGGCTGAAAGTCACAAATCTCTAACAAAATGTCATCCAAGCTGAAATACTAACAGGTTGCCCTTATGATGTGTTATTTAATTCCCAAGATCCGTCTCATTCCCAATAATTACCCGACTTAAAAACAGGAGATTCTGTATTTGACCCGTATGTTTGTATGTACGCGATCCTTTGTCTGTTTAGTTTCAAACGTATTCAATTCCCAGTGAGCCTATGATACGTCATGGCCAGACATCATCCATTGTAGGGGTACACTTCTCTTCTGGTTGCTTTTCCAATAGCCAACTTTATATAGCTCTATCACTTTTCGAGTAGGTTCCAGGTGATTTCCCCGCTAACATTTTTAATTTTGGCATTTTAAACGCAAGAGGTAATACAATAATTGTCTTGCATAACACTCTTCTAAGTTCCTAATTCTTAGAGGTTTATCTTATTTCAGTGACAGCTTTTCGATTTGTAACATACACGCGAACAAAGTCGCGGGCAACAGCTAGTATGAAATATTTGTTATTTAACCTATTTTTAGCAACTAACTTCAGTTGAACGATAACTTTGGTTTGCGCATAAATATGGGCCTTAACGTGGTATTCGAGGCAAGGCTCACCTTGTTCTATGTGGTGATGGTCACTCATCCACGCCCCGACTTCGGTAGCTTATGCGTTATCCCGTTTGGTTGTTATTATTTAGCCACGAGCTCTTCGTCGATTTAATTAAAACTAATTTTAATATTGAATTGGCTCAGAGGAAACTGATGAAGCAAAATACTTGGAGGAAGAGCGAGAAAGTTTGGTGAAAGATGCCGAAGCTGCTGAAGAGATAAGCCCAGCCCTGAAGCGGTACTGGCGCCGCCGGGCCGAGGAGTATAAAGAGGAACAGTTTTATAAGTAAGTTTCTCACCTTAAATACAGTTAGAATCGTACCGGATGGGCGTGATCGCTTGGATCAGTGCGTACGGCCCTTTTTTATGGATAGGAAATCATCAAAAGACTTCTTCCGCTCTGGGTGGAGCGGAAGGGCGTGTCAGACTCTTACTGACTAAAACCCATCCTTGTTCCTTCTAAAGCCCTTTGCGTTCCAGGGCCGCGGTGACTCTTTTGAACAAATTCCGCAACCTTGGCAGGCTCTGGCCCTAGCGGGCCGCGTCTTCTATGCGTCGTCTTTGAGGCGCACGTGGAACACAACGCGCTATCGACCCGGCCCTGGTGGTAATCGGACAGCGAGCTACCCAACACTCGCCGTCCGCTGACCCGCGCCTGCGGTGGCCGAAGATCGCCCTGAGTCTCCCGACGCCCTGACTGTCTTCTTCTGTAGCGGCGGTTGGGGCGAAGGCCTTGTCTTTACCTCGCGTGGCCCGCCTCCTCTTTCGCTAGCATTACTGCTTTGCAGAAGGAGGTGACCGCTTCCCAAGCCTCCTCTCTCCGGACCATGGATTCAACCTGGGCCGGACGTGAGAGGTCGCCGTCGCCGATCGCTCCTCCAGCGTATGCTCCACCGTGTCCTCCGGGCGATCCTCACAGTGCTAACACCCGGGCGTGTCCTCCCGCTGAATCCGAAACAGGTACCTCCCGTAAAGGGCCATGAACCGCACGATCCCCGCATAGAGCCTCCGGCAGGAGGTGTTTGGACCCCCTAGATTGTGCAGGAGCCGCTTGAAGGCAGCTTCGGCCCGCTTCAGTCTGGGAGCCAAACGTTGGAAGTGCTCCTCGAAATTCCATCGACTGTCAAGAACGAGCCCCAGGTACCTGACTGTCGTCCCGACGGCGATGTGAACCCAGGATTCTTTGGGATCCCATTGGTGGTATGAATGGTGCTGACGCGTCATGTTCGTGAAAGGGCGCCGTCCGTGGAGACTGGTCATCACTTAGTTACCACTGGCTCATTTTAATATTTGATACCTACTATAAATTGTTTTTTCTTACTTTACATTGTTCTCGTATATAGAAGCAATAAAGTTAATGTAACCAAGATTTTTGTAAACATAAAATGATTTAAAAGAGTGTACCTACGTGGAGTTTCTTGCACGTTCTTCTCCATAGCGATCTACGCTTTGGAACGTGCAAATACCTTCATGTTTTTGACGGACTGACTTTGACAATTCAAAAGTATCTGATAATGGTTTATTTGAAATAAATGCTTTGACTTTGACTTTGTTCCGAGAACAATGAAAGCACATGGCTTCGGACTTATGCACCTCGAGACCCAATTGCCGGATCTCTTCACCCCTTAACCACTTACAACATTATTTTCTTTATAATACTTCAGCGACCGATTGAAGGAACGCTTCAGATCTATTTCCTAAATCTTTGCCTTGTCGATGACTTCAAATTCTATTTTTGGATGTGATCTTTAATACACAGCTTTACAGGTGCTGGTGTATTATAACAGACACGTTGCCTCACTGATTCTCCACAGTAAGCTGCTTTTGGAAAGAGTTTACGAGTGAAAAGCGTGGCAATGAATAACCAATAGGCTCTGGACGTTCCACAAGTTCGATCGAAAATAAACTGTAACTGAGCTTAGTTACAGTTTAGTTTCGATCAAAACTTCGCATTTTGTGTTCACTGCTGCTGTTAGGTACCCCACTCTTTTCAAGCTCGTATCAGAGCACATTTAAGTGTCAGATCACACCATGACCCCGATGCTGCGCGAACTTTTCAGATACTGATTGAAACAATGTAGAATATTATCTTCTAAATAAAAAGGTATCTAGTCTAGAGAGAGATTTCGAATCGATACGAAAACAAATTCTGATGCATGTATTCTAATTGTCTCACTAACATGTGCACAAAATTACATGATAGCCATGTACAAACGTTGAGGTAGCAAAAGAAGTTTTTGAGAAACATTGGCGGTAGGGTTCTGTAGTTTCTACCTGGCAAATATGTGATACTGGGCGTTTATCGTGGCATTTCGTCCATTTAGGTACCTCCTGCGCGACGGTAGCGTCCCTCCATACTTCCGCAACGTCCTCGGAGGTGCGATATGGTGGGACGTAAACAAAGCAACTGCTGAGGCTGTCACCCAGGCGGAGCGAAGGAAGATGAAGTGCGTGTGCGCCGCTAACGAAGCTACCACGTTCTCTGACAGCGCTCCCACTACCAAAAATACATAGGCAATTGCGAAGAAGCTCTTTGCCTAAACTTAGGTAATTGTTTTTGTAAGCATGGTGCTTTTTAGTTGGTATTTAGAGCCTATAAACAAGACTAGAACTCTCAAAGGCTGTGATGACATTGTTTCTTTTAATTAAAATTTTTCTTATCTGCTGGTTCTTCAAGAGATTCTTTTGGAGATGCCACGGACGAAAACTTGCTGGTTACTTTTCTGCTTGCAATGGTTTTCCCTGGTTATAGTTGCAGCAATTTTAAGATTCTTAGATCTCTATATTGAGCTCACAGCATTCTAATTATCCGATTAGGTATTATGACTTCTACCGCGGTCATCACTTCAATTTCAAAGTGTTACTTAATATTTTAAGGTAGATGATACGGTACTCCCTTACTTCTCCTAAAATTGTTTGTCCGAAATCATTATCCATAACACCTTTGCTATAAACTTCAGTAACCATAATGTTCAAAATCCCGAAATTTTGTTTGACAGAATTATCTTTAGTTCTAAAAGTATTCTGTCATAATATCGAGTACTATAATAATTGAATCTCCTAATTTTACATGAGCTAAAGTCATATGTCCTAAGTATTGTGTTAAATAACGTGTATTATTCCGAATGTTCATTTATAATATTTTTTT
>NDFZ01005020.1:24971-49429 GCA_002192655.3 Mamestra configurata
TGCTTGCTTGCATGCTGAATGCTTGCTTGCATGCTGAACATTATGTAATTTGAAGTTAAGACTTATAACTTTTATTGAAAACAGTTTTATGTCTTTTGTATATTATTGATTGTAATTTTTATGACAAACGAATTTAGGACATATAATATTTAGGGATTTCAATGTTATGGCATGTGATATTATGTGATATTAAGTTCGGGTAAGTTATCATTCGGACAAATGATGATTAGGACAAAAAAAGTTATGGCACTTTAAATTATGGATAAAAAAGCTAGGTGACACAATAGAGAACCAGATGATACATATTAAAAACGTAGAATTTAGTTCTGATTTCAGTCAATGTTATTTAATGTACCTACTATAACCTACCTACTATTAATTGTACTAAAATATTACCTACTAAAATATGTAACCTACTATTTGAATTTTTTGTTGATAGATGCAATGTTAACCAATTGGGGTAAACAACATTATAACGTCCATGACTTATTGGGATTTCGAGAAATTCCCAAATAATAAATTATCGTCTAAAATATAACTTTTATTTATTGATTTTGTCCCTTTGGAACTGGTTTTGATGACTACCTACTTGGTAACTAAAGATTTGTCTTGTGGGTAAAAGTGGTAGCGAATGAAGCAATTGGTGCAAATACTTACCTACCATAATAATTTGCAGGACAGTTTAAGTGCAATTTTATTGACTACACAGCAGATGTCACATCGCCTTTTGCTTTATCTCAAACTATCACTTAGCCCGCGACTACGTCCGCGCGGATTTAGTATGTACCTACTCGACAAACCTCAACGCCATCGTAGGATCAGCGCAACTATTCATCCTGTTCACACCGTCAACATCAGGGGTTGCCACTTTTAGTTTGTTTATAGGTACTTACCAATTTTCACGTAAATTGAAGCAAGCAATAATGCCCTCCCCTAAAAACTTCATCACCCTTTTTCGCCCTTTAAGAGTTTAGGTATTTTATAAAATCCAAACATTTGTTATTCTTTTTTTTATTAATCACTAGCACTTCGCCCGTTTTCGTCCGCGCGGATTTTGTTGGTACTCCGCAAACTTCAACACCCCCTCTAATCCTTTTTTTAGGGTTTGTCATGGAAAATTAAACACTACGATATTCTTTTAACGGTCTCAGGATCAATCTAATATTCACCTCGTTCACCCCGTCAAGGGTTGATTACAAAATTGTTAGATCTGATTCAAATATCTCACTTTTAGTTTGTTCGTTCCAATTTCCACGTAAATTGAAGTAGATGAATGTCCTCCTCTAAATACTTCATCACCCCTTTTCGCCCATTTAGGGGTTTGTTTTCGAAAAATCCAAAACGTTTTTTTATTCTTCTTTTTTTTCAAATCATTAATGCCGTGTTTCAACTTCATCAGACCAAGCATTAAGATTCTCCCCAGTTCGCTCAAACCGCAACATTTTTCTTACTTAGAGCATTTCGTAACTTTTAAATGAAAGGCCCGATTTGAATAGTTAAAAGTGTAATTTACATGTAGGTACATAATCAACCTTAAATCAAACCATTTAAACGGATAAGGATTAATATCATGATACTAATACAACACTATTTGATTCCACCCGTATTTGAACTTAATAATTTAAACAAAGACTTTTATTGTGGCGTAACTATAATAGTTAAGACATATGCCAATGCGGACTTTTTTATGAGCAATTATGAGTACTATCATTATATAGAACACTATTTTACATATCGTCAATAGTAGGCAACATTTTGAAACCTTGGGTTACATTGTTCCAATTGGATCTCTAATTTGTTTGTAAATATAATATAGCCTATGTTACTTGGTGAAGATGTAGCTAGTAGCAGTATAATGGTGAAATATTTTTTTTTAATCGGTTTATTAGTTTTTGAGCCAAATCGTAACAAATAAACAAAAAAATCTTTCCTCTTTATAATGTTAGTTTAGATTATAAATATATAACGGAGAGGGAACAGGAACGTTATCTTCAGGCAAGCCTTATTTCTCGTACATCTTCAGAAAACAGGAAATAACACGACCAACAGATAGTATTGATCTTCTTTAATTATTTCACAAACTTTTACAATCAAAATAATCACGAACTTCCACGATGGGAATGGATGGAGGTTGTGAGTTTATCCGCTCACGCCCACGTTCTTCGGCAGAATGCCTGACAGCACGTCTACACCACTCTCACTTGTCAAACAATGACACCTCGTCATCAAAATGACATTACCCGAAACCGAAATGACAGCTAACAAACAGAGACAGATGGAATAACCTCACTACCGCCATCCTGTAATAATTGCTAGAAGCAGGGCTCTCAATATCTCGTCCTGCGACATCTATATATATAAAAATCAATTGCTGTTCGTTAGTCTCGCTAAAACTCGAGAACGGCTTGACCGATTTGGCTAATTCTTTTTTTGTTTTGGTTGCCAGATTACAGGGAAGGTTTTAAAACAAAAAAAAGGGAAGTAGGGTAGGTATGTAGGGTAGGTAGAGTACGGTAGGTAGAGTACGGTAGGTAGAGTAGGGTAGGTATGTAGGGTAGGTAGAGTACGGTAGGTAGAGTAGGGTAGGTATGTAGGGTAGGTATGTAGGGTAGGTATGTAGGGTAGGTATAGTAGGGTAGGTATGTAGGGTAGGTAGAGTAGGATAGGTAACGGTTGACGGGTGTTGGTGAAGGGAGCGAAGCCGCGGGCACAGCTTGTATACAATAAAACCTTGTACTTGTAAACATTATGGTGCAATAAATATTTTTAATTTGAATTTCCCAGGCCAGAATCCTCACCTACATTGCGACGCGACGGCCGGACCGAATGACTGCCGCGCGCGTTCTTATTTTGTCGCGCAAATATTTTTATTTTGCGTTTTCTTCTAAGATATTTGTTTAAACTGTATAGAGTAAAGTGCACAAATATTCTATATTAAATTTCCGATTAACAAACACATTTATTTAGATATAGATTAATATCATATAGGTTAAATAAGTTTCGCAAAAATTCATTATTTTTAATCTAAAATTTTAATAGTAAAAGCAGTTACACTTCTGGACACATCTATTGGACACCTTAGAGTTTAGGTTTCGATGGCCCCTACCGAAATATGATTGCTAGATTGAACAAAAACTGTTGATGCAGTTTTAAACCTGATACATTTTATCATATACCATACGACATGGAGCTACGCCTAACAAGTCGGAATTGATTTTTGAATAAAAAACATGTTTTATCAAATAAAGGTTTAATTTAATAACGCGTGTTGCCTCCATGGGCATCTACCACAGCTCTCATACGATTAGGCATAGAGTTTATCAACCGCTCTATGCAATTTTGAGGGATCATCTCCCATTCCTCTTCTATGGCAGTTTTCAACTCCTGCATCGTCTGGGCAACTGGCTGACGAGCCCTAACACGTCTTTTTAGCTCGTCCCACATGTGCTCAATGGGGTTCATGTCTGGGCTTCTGGCTGGCCAGTCCATAACTGTGATGTTCACATCCCGAAGATATTCCCTGACGATGCCGGCCGCATGGGCTCTTGCATTATCATGCATAAAAAGGAAATTTGGGCCCACATAGTCCGCGTATGGTATCACGTGAGGTTCTAAGCACTCACGAATGTACCTTTCAGCATTTAATGTTGGCAGCCGTGGTCCTGTAACAACCTCAAGTTGAGTTTTGCCGCTCGCGGATATACCGCCCCAGACAGTCCATGAGCCACCGCCATAAGCAACCCTCTCTTCAAAGCAGCATTGTGCGAAACGCTCTCCCTTACGTCGGTAGACCTTCTTCCTTCCATCATTGCCATGTAACACAATTTTAGACTCATCAGAAAAGAGTACACGGCTCCAATCTTGCTGTGTCCAATTTAAATGACTGCGTGCGAAATGAAGGCGCGCTGTTCGGTGGGCTCGCGTTAGTTTGGGCCCATTAGCTGGCTTGTGTGGTACCATATCGCGTTCTTTTAACCTTCTCCGAACAGTTCGAGCGCTCACAGATACTCCGTGGAAGTCGCGAAGTTGGTTTTGTATCTCAATGGAGGTAAGGTGACGATTTCTCAAGCTGGTCGTCACGATGAATCGATCCTGCCTTTCAGTTGTGACCCGAGATCGTGGCCTTCCTTGGCGACGAACAAAGCCGCCAGTCTCTAGGTACCTCCGATAAACATTTCGGACCGCAGATCGACTTAAATTAAGTTGAGCACTCACGTTTCTTTGGCTGTGTCCGGCCTGAATAAGTGCCACAGCTTGGGCGGCGACTTCAGGTGAAGTATCCATAGATTATTGATAGAACCTCACCTTAATGTTAAGAATAAGTAATGTTTGTTGCAAAACCAAAGATATCAATCACTTTTTCAAGAATTAAATCCAAGTAAACCAATAAAACCAAGTTTTCTTAGTATTCGATTGTTTGATATCAACAAACAGGCTCCAAATTGTCTTTTGTTTCTTTAAATTCTGTGTTCGAAATTCAAAAAAAGACTATTGAATGAAATTGTGAATGTGCCAGGTTCAAAACTGCATAAAAACTTTTTGCTCGACCTAATATAAAATTTTAGCTAGGACCAAACGAAACTGAAAATACAAGGTGGGCCAATAGATGTGTCCAGAAGTGTATATTGTGAGTTATCCGTCGAAGATAGGCATATGCTCTCTTGGACTTTTTTATAGATATTGATATGTTCTTTAATATTGCAGTTCATTTTTTTGTTCTATCATAAATAGTTTTCGCAGCGCATGCGATGAAAGACATTTTATGTCATTTTTTTTCAACACCTTGTGTTACATTATTCAAGTTATAGTAGGGGACCCTAATTATTTCTGGAAATAAATATAGCCTATGTTACTCGGTGAAGATGTAGCTTTCTAACGGGGAAAGAATTTTTAAATTTAAAGTGTAATTTACATGTACATAACCAAAATTAATTACCAAACGATTTAAATTGATATGGATAAATAACGATACCAAAATCACCACTTTTCCATTCCGCCCGTGTTTTGATTGAATTATTTGAACAAAAAGCGGTCATTGTGACAACCATAATGGTTAAATATACTCTCGCGAACTTTTTATAGGTAATAATGATTACTTTGATTACATGATCAAAGTAATCATTATTACCTATAAAAAGGACATTATTTTATGTATCATCAATAGTTTTCTCAGCGCACGCCAAATAATGAATTTATTAGGCAAAACTTTGCTACTTTGGGTTACATTATTGCAATTTTCGTAGGGATCTCTATTGTTTTCGAAAATAAAATATAGCCTATGTTTTAAGTTAATAATGTAGATTCCTAATGGTGAAAGATGGTTTTAATTCGATACCCATCCAATTCATTCATTTCTCCAGAAGTGATCGATCCGCAATTATGTGCTGACTAAGTTGTGTTTTGAACGCATTAAAAGAGTGTAGATTTCTTATACAGGACGGTAATTTATTATAGAGCTGTGCTCCTCCAAAACTTAGCATATTTTGCCATAGTTAGTTCTTGTTTTAGGTAAAAAACTATTTTACAAAAAAAAACCGACTTCCGAATAAAAAACAGTACAAAGAATAAAATAACTTTAATTTCGGCTGTCGGTGTTTTTGGTTTTATTTCCGTTTTTTGACACCGACTTCCGAAATTAAAGTAATGAGTGGTATTTCTGAATTATTTTGAATAGAATTAGAATCTGAACTGCGTTAGAAAGTATACGAAAAACATTGTATGTGCCTTTTAATTTGAGGGTTGCCCGCAATTTCCCTAGAAGCCCATCATCAGATTCTGACTTCGTTTCAATGGGAATAATCATCAAAATCTATTCACAGTTGACGGAATGATCGCATATATGCATACAAAAAAAAAAACCTTTTGGAAGTCGGTTGAAAACTAGTAAACTTGCTCGCCGTGTGCTGCGCTGACTAACTTGTTTTTATGGGGTGAGTATTAAGTTTGAGTGAACGCTTTTGTTGAGAACATTTCTGATGAAAATACATGTGTTGTAGATATAAAGTTGTTTTATATTCATTACATTGGTTTACAAAATTTAACTTTTTCTCTGTTGCAGTAAAGTTAACATTTTCAAATTTACCCTCAAAAAAATTGAGCAGGTGGAATTGCTTTGTTTTTAATTTTATAAATTACTAGCTTTTTTTCCCGCGACTTCGAACGGACTATACCGTTTTTCCCTGTTCCCATAGGAATTTCGAGAAATCCTCTCTGAATGCTCCCCTACACTCCCTAAGGAACCTTCATGCCAAATTTTAGCTTTCTACGACTTTCGGTTGTGCGTTGTGTCAGTCACTCAGTAACGGGAGAGTTTTATATATTGTGACGAGGATATCCTTGGCTGACCAGGTAGCCCTTTGGAAGCGTCTGGCGAAAAATAACAGAATTTGAAATAGGAATGTAAAACAATGTTTTGTTTTTATATGAGACTCCGGTGCCAGCCCTCGTTGAAGGCTGACGTAAAATATATTATGAAAGTTTAAATCTAAAATATAATTTCATTTTATAATAATATCACAAGTAGCACTAGCGAGAGTCCGCTGGTGTTACAATATATTGTTCGTTGAGAACGTACATTTTTACTGTGTTAAAAATGCTATCTAAGTTTTTACGACATGAATAGCTCAAGCAGGCTGTTTAACCATTCCTAATCGTTTTGAGAATAAGTGTAAAAGCTATATCGGAGTTCATTAGAAATACCTATTTTCTGTATTTTGGGTTGCATTTGGATAAAAATGACATGCTTTGGGCACCCGATTATGTTTGTAAATCGTGTATTGAATATTTAAGATTATGTAAAAGTGGCAAAAGAAGTGATATCAAATTTCAATCACCAACTTTTTGGCGAGAACCAGAAAATTTGAAACTCAAAATCCAGAGCTGATAAAAAATCTAAATATATATTTGAACTAAGCCTCCCATGTGTAGTCAGCAACAGCCAACATTTTTCCGGCTACAGATTTACTGTAAACTAGTGTTATTTTTGTGTCTTGATAAATTTTACTGGTTGATATTAGATATGGATAGCCAAATAGTATTTTTATGAGTTTATTTTGGATATCTTGGAGTTCTGACAGTTTTGTTTTTGCAGCACTGCCCCAAATTTCCATCAAATTAAGTAGGTGCGGCTTTACTAAGGAGATGTAAATAGTAAGTATTTCGTATTTTTGGCGGAATACAACGAGATATGTTACGCAGTGATCCGGAGAGTGTCGAGAGTTGACTCTTTATGTGTTCAATGTGAGCACGTAGGTGAACTGTCCATTCTTAGACCGAGATATTTTTCACATGCTTTTTGCTGTAGTGGAAAATCAATAATTGTTAGTGGATCATATAGGGAAATTGATTTATTTTTAATCTTAAATATTATATAACATGTTTTAGATATATTTATTGTGAGGAGATTGAACTGAAACCATGCAAACAAAGTATTTAAATCTTCTTGTGCTGTGAGATAAATTGTGGATGGAAGATCCGAAGTAAAATAAACAAGTGTCGTCAACGTATAAGGTAAGGTGACCGTGTAGTTTAATTTCATTTATATTATTTATATATATTAAAAAGAGTAAGGGACCCAAGATAAAACCCTGTGGAACGCCACATATAATAGGTAATGCATCACTTTGGTGATTCCCAAGTTTGACCACTTCCAAACGATTTTTTACGTAAGACTCGAACATTTTTAGAGAAATTACAGTGATATTAATTGATTCCAGTTTTTGAGAGTAGTTTGTGACTAACCGTATCCAACGCCTTTTTTAGATCAATAAAAATGCCCAGGGCTATATTTTTTCTGTCTATGTTTAGTTTAATTTTAGTGACGAGGTCAATAGTAGCTGCTGTAGTATTACTTTTTGGTCTAAATCTATATTGTCGGTCGGTGATGAAGTTAATAGAACTAAGATATTTTTCTAATCGGTTGTGAATATTTTTGTCTAGTATTTTTAACATTACAGGCAACACTGAGATTGATCGATAATTTTCTGGATCTGTGGTAGGGCCTGATTTATAGATTGGCGTTCCTTTTGCTATTTTTAGTATTTCAGGAGAGTTCCCGTCATCCAGTACTTTATTCAGACACTTGCTCAGATCGTTTGCGATTGAACTTTTAACGGTTTTAGTTATTTTGGTTTTTATTCCGTCTAGGCCCGTGCTGCAATTTGGATCGAGGTTAGTTATAATGGTTGTTATTTCAATAGTAGAACATGGACTAAAACTGGATAGTTTCACAGCATTTTGGGGAATAGGCTTTGGTAAAGCACGGTCATAAAAGTTATGAAATGAGTGAGGTATTTCGTTTGCTAAGAGTGGTCCAATTGTAGCAAAATATTCGTAAAATATTTGGAAAAATCATTTGGCTCCGTAATGTTATTGTAGTTTAATACTAGTTCTGGAGGAAGACAACTCTGTTTTATTTTATTGCTTGTTAAGGTATAAGGCCCCACATTTTCTTGGGTTTTTTTAATACATTTGTTAAATTCATTACAGTAGTAGGATTTTTTTGTTCTTTCTATTAAAGTATTAATTTAGCTACATAGTCTCTTTTCTTAGTGAATTCTGTTTCTACTGTGCCGTTACTAGGGTTATTTTTAAGTTCTATCCACAGTATGTTCCTTTGGTTGATTTCAGGGATAAAGCCTTTATTAATCCAGTTTTTTGTGGAAGGTTAAGAGTCTTGGTCTTCATAGTTTTGAGTTCTTCTGTCAATATTTTTATTCTATTTTCGAGAACTAAGTAATCGTTGTTAAGATTATTGAAGTTAGCTCTTTCAAAAAAGTTATATAATTTTGTGTAGTTTATTGCTTCATATTGAGTTTTCATTTTCGGAGGAGTTTTGGTTTCTTGCGTTCTAGATACATTTGGTTGTAATGAGACATAAAGGTTTTGATTATTAATTACCTCATGAAAGTAATCGTCTTTTAGGTTGGTGCTAATATGATCGATGATAGTCTTTTTTGTGTCGGAGCCTCTCGTACAATATTTTTTGCTTATTTTGTTTAGCAGTGTGTGTCCAGCTTCCTTGACTACTGCTTTGTATTGTTTAGGGTAAATTTTAATTCTTATATGTATGGCATTATATAGTTTGGAACTGGTGTGAGTAAAGTGGCGACCGGCCAACGCTAACCTGCAGCGTTCAGTCTTACAGACTCCGTCGGCACGGCGCTTCTTTGTAAGGGACTGAGGGTCATAAGGGCGAAGTAGGTGCTTCCTAAGGACTGTGTGCGGCACGAACAACTGTCTCACTGAGAGGACCTCAGAAAGTGAGTATAGCCCAGAAGTGGGAAATCTAATAGGTTTCTTAGCAAGTACTTTAAAACTGCTCTCCGAGCCCTCTCTAGCCGCAGCATGGTTATCTTGTGCGTTCCCCCCACGTGGTTATGCAGTAACCGAGAAATGATTCAGCAAAGGCAAAGTAGACCATTCTAAGGCATTGGAAATCAGCACCCGCTCGGAAGTTTTTTAAACAATCAATCTTCTGACTCGAACCACAAGTGAATTGATAGGTTTTTTCCACGTCAAAAGATTGACCAATATAACACCGAGGTATTTTATGCCATCGGACCTTTCTATTTGGGCACAGTTACAAGTGTTGGTCACTGGTTTAATACACACACGGGTCCTGATCTCAAACGACAAAGGTGGTTGGCTAAAATACTCGGAATGAAGGGGATGAACTTAGTCTTGGAGATGTTGAGACTGAGCAGATTCGAGGTTAAGCATATCATAACCATCCTTAGTGCTTATTCTGCCCTTTCACGAGTCTCAGACCAGTCCTTGCCATGGGTTATGAGAGTTGTGTCATCCGCATTTGTTATAATTTTTGTGTTCGGAAGAGATAACTGACACAGCTCATTGACATATATGAGGAAGAGGGTTGGTCCTAGGACACTAAGCTGGGGAACCCCATAAAACAAATTTTCTTCGTCACTCATAAATGATCCAATCCTCACAACCAGTTTACGCCCCGATAAGTAGCTACGAAAGATTTCGAGAGAAATGCCACGAATGCCAATACGTTCCAGCTTATCAATCAGTTAGGTGACAGAAACGGTGTCGAACGCCTTCGAGACCCAAGAGACTTCTGCTTATTGTTAAGGGGTCCGACTATTGTATATGTGAGCTCCAAGGTAGTGTCTTCTGTTGATTTCCCCGCTCTGAAACCATATTGATTTCCGGCTAGGATGTTGAATTTTGCCACAAATTTCACGAGGCTCGCGTTCATAACTTTCTCGAAAATTTTGAGATGGTTGAAAGGACGGATATAGGCCTGTAATTAGAAACAAGATCCTTGTCTCCTCCCTTGTGTATAGGTTGGACTATGGCAGTTTTGAAAACATCCGGAAATACCAGAATACCAGAGGATAGAGAGAGATTAAAAATGTGGACAAGAAGAGGGTTTATTGTATCTTTTGTGGCCTTGATAACTGTGGATGGGATTCCATCATAACCAACAGCACATTCATCTTTGAGAGTTGATATAATGTTTTCGATTTCGGCGTCATCAACGTCGTACATGACTATAGATTCCAAAGGGGCTGTTATGGAAGAGCTAGCTGCCTGGGGCGAAACGCCAAGGTCTAAACAGTTATTTTGTGATGAAGAATTTGAGAACTTGGATGCGAGGGTACTGCCCACATTCGCAAAGTAACGGTTTACCAGATTGACAGAAAGAAGAGGGTCGTCCTCACATTTCAGTAACTCTGAAGAAAAAGGTTTTACCTTTGTCCATATGGGATATTTCTTTAATGACTTTCCAGGTTGCTTTTGGATTCTTACCGGCCGCGGCCCTCTGAAATTCTGACCTTTCATATTCGCGTTTGAGCTTTTTTAGTAAATTATTGCAGAAATTTCGATAGCGAAGATAAATTCATAAAACATGAGCATCATTTTCTGGGTGTAGTTTGGAGATTTTATGTAATTTATCTCTTTGTCGAATACATCTGAAGAGGCCAAGAGTAATCCAAGGCTTGATGATGCGCCTTCTACTAGGAATGACCGAAAAACTTGTATGGAGATTTACTGAAGAGGATAGAAGAAATACGAGAGTATCGGCCGCGAAGTTTGGGTTATTTGAATTTAGATTTTTTTTAGAAGTCTGCTTTTTCTATGTCAGATTTTACTTTTACAATATCTGTTTTTGTGCCTGAAAGTTTTCGCGTATTTTTGTGATGTCAGGATTGCAAAACGGTACAACAGGAGAATGGTCAGTTATATCGCATTCAAGTAACAAGGTTGTGGCAGTGTGTGTCGACTTCTGCAAAACATGGTCTAGACAATTAGCAAGCCTGGTGTGAAAAGAATGTGCGGGAAGCATAGCGTGTGATGCAGTACTGTTTAAATATTCATCACAATTTGGATCCACACTCGCAGGTGCAATGTTAATATATTATATTATATCTCCGATAAGAGAGATAGTTTTGAATTTTCCCAAGTGGTGAAGCAACATATCTAGACTGCTGAGAAATGGATTGAGGTCTTTAATCGAGGGTGATCTATATACCGCGATAATTGCAACCTTGTATATATATAGTTATAAGTAGTTGTTTCCCCCAGAGAATTTGGACTCTGATAAGCTATGCCTCAGATCATTATTTACATATGCTGAAACGGATATTAGCGTCCATGTTATATTGGCCACTAATAATGACTAATGTCACTGAAAAACAATCATATAAACAATAATATTATGTCCTTGTCATTACCAGTATTTCATCACTTCTTTGTGTAGGTACTGTATTGTTATTAAAATGAATAATAATAGCTAAATTTATAGACAACCACATAGGGAAACCGTGTTTAGTGCATGACGGATACAGGTATAATTTTTCTAATAATAATCGAATTGAATGCTCGGCATCGGTCAAACTAATGCTGAAAAATGTAGTATCATTAGACAAAGTACTCACGCATGCCGATCGCATTATAACCAAAATGATGAACTTATATTTATTGATAGGTACTTGTCAAAAGGCAGTATCTGCCAAAATGACACCTATTAAGAAGGTTTCTGAAAATTGTCTTACAAAGGTTCAAGTTTCAAGTCAGATAATAATGCCATCGTTTGAGGAAGAAAAAGTTCCCTTGATAGAAAGAGGCATACAATTTTGGGTCAAAATAATATTGAATTTAAACGATTGGCGGATATAAAATTTCCAAAACCATTATCGGATAGTTATCTTGTGATTGAAGATGGTGAGGATGAGCAGATCCTAGTTTTTTCGACATTAGCTGGCAGAGAAATACTCAGTCGTGACAACAATAACACATATTTTTATGGCGATGGCACTTTTAAAAGACCTAATCCATTTTATCAAATCTTCACAATACACGCTGTTTGCCTAATAAGTCTCAAGAGACGTACACCAGAATGTTTAAGTGGTTGAATGACAAAATGGACTATGAAATTGCTTTAATCAATGCCATAGCTGCAGAGGCTGTTATTATCATTATAACAAGGCCGTGTGGAAGCAGGCAAAAAAATTAAAAGCGATTATGACCACAACAGAGCAAAGAGAATTAGTAAGGATGTGTGCTAATTTTC
Organism: Mamestra configurata; assembly: GCA_002192655.3. Lineage (NCBI taxonomy): Eukaryota > Metazoa > Arthropoda > Insecta > Lepidoptera > Noctuidae > Mamestra > Mamestra configurata. The sequence continues at coordinate 37,513 of NDFZ01005020.1, forward strand.
CTTTACTTCCACAAGAAAGTAATCCTAATGCTGCGAGTCCTTTTCCCACAAAGTCAAGAAATGATCAAATTTCAAGAATACTTTAATAAACAGTGGATGTCTTTGTGTGCGTCTTTTATTAGTTGCGCAAATGATAAGCACCGCACAAACAATGCGATAGAGGGTTGGCATGGAAGATTAAACACACAAACTAACATTGATGCGATTTTTGTACAAACTAAGGAAAGTGGCAAAAAAAAATATCAGGACATCCGAATTAAAAATACTTTGTTTTGCGGTGCTACTAGGCACAGGCGTGAAATTATATTCTACAACTAAAAAAAGTTTAATGAATTACAATCCGGCGATATTCCAGAAATTCAGTTTAAAAAAATATTGTAACTATAAAAAAGTGAATGCACTTTCCTATCTATCGACGTTGTTTAAGAATAAAATTGTTTTATTTCTAGAAGAGAATAGAATTTTAGTTATTTAAATTTAAAAATAAAGTATTACTGACTGTACATGAATTTCACAGTTTTATTTCCGACATTCTAAAACAAAGACGTAAAAAACCATCATTTTGGGGAAATGTGATTTTAATATTTGTTCATTATGAGATCAGTACAATATAGGAATCAGTCCTAACTGACCACAAAGCAATTTATCTTTGTTGCGTAGAAGATATTTTGCGGAAATGAAAGAATCAAAACAAGTCCAAACTCGACGGTGTTTTCCAGGTCCGTACTGTACGATTCTGAAGACCTTGATAGGCTTTGGCAGATTTTGGCACACTTGTCGTTTTCGTCTCCAGATATCCTCTCTTCCGCAGAGGTGGATGTCTGCTCCGGCAGTCCAGTCAAAACAATATTTTTTTTCCCAGTTGCTACGATCCATTATCTCCTTAATTATTTGCCCGTTCGAGGATAACTGGCTCTCTGATTTAGACGTAGAGGGTTGGAAAGTAAATAGCTTGAGATTATTAAGATCTGATTCAAGCCAAATTATCTTTTGTTCACCTTGATAGATTTGCTTTTCTAATTGCTTCACAGTTAAATTCCATTGCGATGCTAGATGTAGAGGATTTGATCTCATTAATCTGTGTAATATTTTCGCGAATCAACGATCGATTTTAGCTCAGACATTTGTGATGAACTACTCAGTTATACTTTCTTGCATTCTATTCACAATCTGATCACTCGAATCAACATATTTTTCAAGTAGTGAGCCAATACGATTCAATTCCGAACGGTTGATTTCATTTGAGCATTCACAATTGTTGTCCAACGGTTGTTTACCTACGTTTACGGAAGGTAATTTGTGACTCTCAGCAAGCGCACTTAACTTTGATAAATCGGGGAGCCATGACCGGTATTTGCGGCGCTGCTCACATCCGTGCCGGTAGGGTTGCGTGATGGTGGTGATGTTAAAAAATATATCGCGAATAGGTCTGAACAAATCTGTCAACACTTTTTTTCCTGACTGTTGAGACCTGGTGTTTGGATGATCATTTGAAACCAACAGGGTTTTTCACCGTGTTCTTAATGAAAGTATTTTTGTTTTGATGAAAGGTTTATTTATTAAACAGATGGAGTGCAAATGACTAGTATTGACATACCTGTTAATACCTGCCACTCCAATAGTTATCTCGAGTTAAAAAAATCAACGTAACGTTTGCATATTCTATAGGCTTCATACTTCTGATTGGTATCTAATTAGTCTCCTAAATGGATGAGTGCAATGTTTAAAAAAACATTTATGAATGCTTAACAATAATTAGTCTTGACCGATTTTTTTTAGAATTTTCGCGATATATTTTTTAACGTATTAAATTTGATACAAAATCCTTTTCATTCATTAAACGAATGGGTGAAGGTCGCTTCCTACTCGGATCTTAGTACAGAGGATTCACTTTGCACTCAATATTTGATATAAAGCGAAAAGCGATGCCATTCGACAGTTAAACGAATTTTACACATAATATAGTGAAATTGACAACAGCTGTACCTATAGTCAATAAACTGTCCTGCCAAACATTATGGTAAGTATTTGCCCTGATAGCTGCAGTCTCCGCCACTTAATAATTGACGAAGATGAAGAATATTACCTAATTACCTATATGATAGGAATCGGGATAAAGGTAGCTCATAGCAAGAATGTTATTGAACGCACGCGAGGCGTTTCGCTGCCTATATCTCCTACAATCACCAGTAGAGCCATTGACCGAGATCAGAAAGATTACCAACCTACGTTAAAGTACTCTCGGTTTAAGAATAAAGTATCGTAGGTATAGGTAAAGAACTTGTTAAAATATGCAGCCCGAAAAAAAGAGGACACCTTACAAAAAGAAACGAAATCCAACCAAATACATTTTTCATGTAAATTGGTTGCCAAAACTCACAAGCTCAACGTTTTCGCTGTTAGAAAGTTATCGGATCTTGAGACAAGCCAAGAGCTAATAACGCTAGAAGGCCTACAAAACCAACATATCCGTAAGAAGTATGTTGGCAACCTGTTCGCTGGTTCTCAAGGTTATCATGGTGGAAATTCTGTTGTGAACCTTGAACATTTCCGCTTCAAAGCCTGACATGCGTTTCAGTGGTTTATCATCATGAATGTTACTGCATTCTTCAGGCCTGCAAGTTTATTATTGCCTTTGCATTCGGCATACATAGGTACACAGCCGATATTTGGTTCTATTGGTACTTACCTAGGAGTTACAGTTACAGTTAAAGTCTAGTCTACTCAGATCTAATAAGGATTTTCAAGGAAGGCGGTTATAGATTTGATTTTTATTTCGGTTCTGGGTCAGTCTTACAATAGTTTTCCCAGTGATGACCTTACCTACGGTTACACTGAAAAAAGAGAGCATAAGCTCTGGTTGGTCGGTTTTCGCATTGAAATTCTTGATTGTTTCAGTAACTGTAGCAATTTTCAAATGATAAAACTGCGTGCATTTTTCATACTTCTTCATCATTATCTACGGAGTTCATGCTAATTATTGGTATTAATTTAAATTTACCCTGCCATCAGGGGTTAATGTAAGTGTGATTTGTTAAAATGAGCGAAAGGTAACATGGAATGCGTTCCGCGGAAAGTATTGTTCCGGTTTTCGGAGCTTGTGGGATGCCGTAACTTCATTACCTATGCTTGTGTGCCTCTGCCAGGGTTGCGGAATTTGTTCGAAAGAGTCACCGCGGCCCAAAGGGCTTAAGAAGGAACACGGATGGGTTTTAGTCAGTAAGAGTCTGACACGCCCTTCACCCAGAGCGGAAGAAGTTATTAGATGATTTCCCATCCTTAAAAAAAAAAAAAAATGCTTTTGTGCCTATATCTCTATGAAGGCCGTGCAGTCGAAACTCGATCACCTTTTTGTCCTTTTTTTTACTTTTTCTCATCAGTACCTATAATCATATATCAGTATCAAGGATCCTACTTTCAAGTCTGATAAAACTATTTAAATTCCATCTTTCAAGATTCCTACAGAAATGTAGGCAATTAATATAAGGACGTGTGGTCTAAATTTTCTCAAACCACGCTTTCATAGGGCGTGACGATTGAGAGACTTAAGGTGCTCGGCGTGCAACTACAAAAAACAAAACGATTTCGAGACGTCTAGGTTCGACGAGTCATTGAACTACATTTAGCAGATTCGTTGAGTGAATCGCTGCGGTTTGGGTGTAAAGGGATCGATACTCATACGTATCGATGCCATTAAATGCCAGATATAAACCTAGATTACCTACGTATGTAACAAAGATTTTCTACGCATAACTTAAAATAATTCACAGAGGTATGGTGGAGGCAATATGAAGCTTAATGATCACTAGTTAGTAACATTGATTGTGTGTGAGATCTCATCCGCTGGTAATCGGTTACAGCCGATTGGTGTCTCGGCATAGAGCGGTGTGGCCTCGCACACCAATTTGTGTCAAAACGAGTGGCGGGAGAAGAGTTAGTCAGTGCAGACGAATTCGTCAGTTGTTTTCCCCACCAATTTTTCCGCTATGACGATGTCAGCCAGTGGCAAAGGAGCGCGGCGTGTGACGTGATTGGTCGGCGGCGCAGCCAATGTGCGCGGCCGGAGCCCGTCTGCCCTAAGCACGAAAGGGACCGCAACGACGCCCGGACAGTCCGTCCTGGGCCCTTGTGAAGGACTGTGTGTTGACACGATTTGCATGCCGCAAATTGTTTGTCAACAAATGTGATTTTCCATTGTATGTGCCATTTTCGCGGATGTCGCAGTCGTGTCCCGATAAGTCTAGATTGTTTCTTCACGTGAGTATTTAATCTTTTTTTTTTTTGTTTCTACTTTGTGACAAAAGATGGCGTTAGGTGTCGCGTTGAACGACCGTGTCATTGAACTAGGTTATAGTGTTCGTGTATGTCAACCTTTATCAGAATGCGTGCACTCTTGTTTATTAGTTTTCTTACAAAAAGTGAGTCATTACCCCGTTAGTGGCGCGCGAATTCAAGCCGCTACCGTGTGTGGGTTAGTTTGTCAAACGTGTGGGAAGTTGTGTTTGATTGGGAGCACCTACCTAGACATTACGCTGTTGAAGGAAGGGTGACGGTGAGCAATATAACAACTAAAAATATGCTTAATCCGATATAATTTTGATTGTGTTATTTAGTGCAAACATAGCAAAGGTTGAACTACTGAGAGCTAAGTATCCACTTATATAGAATAAGACTCGGCACACTCACAACATTGTTTAAAAATATCCAACAAAAAAATGATCTATTTGGGGAATCGGGACACGCACAAGAGATAGGTAGGAAACGAAAAAAATTGTAGATAGAAAATAGGTACCTGTACGAGGTCAAGCGGACTCCTATCTTAACTTATGCTGCAATAAACAACTTGAAAAATGTAAAAAGTTCAAGAAGATGTAGGTAGTTGGTAGCAGTTGTTTTAATTCAATCTCCAATTTGATGTAAACAACTGCATAAGCCTGCTTGAAAAATGATATATGCCTAATTAAGCCGTTTTTGCTACAGAGCGTGTTATAGAAATAGACGTGTATATGCTCGGAAAACTTTATCGTCCTTCTTAGACAGTCGGGTTATTCTCAGTTGCACAAGTTATCTCCGGTGCCAGTACCTAAGCCAAATTACTTCTATGACTGTGCTTTCCAAATTTAACAGGACTTTGCAAAGGTCGTGATACAGGTCCTGAGAACAATTAGAAGAATACCTACCAACAAGCAGGGTTTCTGCCTCAGATCTAGTTTCGCCGCAGTTTAATTGAATTCTACCTTAATTAACTTTGCAGATAAAAACACATGTAATGACAATATTTTTTTCTTTTTGTTTCGTCGGTGGGACGACGCAGTTTCACTTGATACACGCTCTTGAATAATTAAAACCAAAGAACTCAGCATTATCTAAACTGGAACTCTTCACCATCAGTAAGTTTAAAAAAACCATCCCAAATTATACGTTAGGGGATTACCTTAGGGGGCTCTATCCAGCGGAACGGAATGCCGTTCAACGTACTACGATTCCATTCATTACTCCAATTCATAGCTGACCACTGAATCCATTGTTGGTCGGATAGGAATTTAACTAGTTGGATTTTCTGTTAAACCGGCATTGTAAAGCTTGTGTTTGATGTTAGTAGTTGAAGTGCAGAAGGGAGTCGCGTTGCATGAAGCAAGCGCGACAAAACACGGTCGAGTTTCCGTCAATATCCGTGGAGCAACGACACTTCAACGCCTGCTTTTACGCTCTTATTATTACGTCAACAATAAGTATTCATTGTTACTACACTCTAAACAAACTTGTATAGGTTAAACGCACACACGTGAGCACTGTTTCTCTTTTAATTCTAACTATGAATATTTTCCGGCTCCGCATTATTTTGTCGCTAAAGGCAGGTTCTTGTTTTATGAATGACATTATTATACGTACAGTTTCTGTTTTTAAACAAGAAAAATATCATATTTGAAATTTTTAAATTCTCATACCGACAATTAAGCGACCAAAGATGAGCTAAATCTTCACCAAATAACATTGTGATTCTTGTATCAATTACTACATACATACTACATAGTAGCAATTACTACTAACTAAACCAGATACCTACTTGGTATAAAAATATTTTTCCAATAAGTAGGTAAGTATCTAATTGATAGTATCCTGCGTGAAATATTATATCTCTATGGTTGTAATAAATGGACTCGAATATGGGTTAAATCATCCTGAAGTCCCCTGCCGTTGTCGAAAGCTTTTTTCTTTTACCTAAGGTTTGTTTATTGGAACGAAGTTCCTTATCGCACGGGTACGGACTTGGCGGATGGGGACTAGGCGAAAATAAGTTTAAGATTTTTCCGTCACGAATCTTTCTTTAGCGTCAAATTTCCTACCATTCCTTCAATTTATTAGTTATTTCTGCGTTTCATTTAATTGCTCTCAGACGCTAGTAATTCATTCATTTGTAATTGTTAATCAATAATATAATACGTTTATCAATATTTTTAGTTATGAATTTCTTACAATAAGCGACAGACTTTAGTCAGATACAATATTGATCTATTTTATGCATGAAATTTTGGTAACCGACATCGCAAAATGGCATTAGCAAAGCCTTTTCTAACTTCGACTAGTCGATTGTGTTCGTCTGTATCTAGTCCAGTCCGTTAGCTTTACAATAACAGTCACCCAACATCATACAAAAGCGAACTTATTTAAATAAAACTATTTTGTAGAGAGACCATGTTTAATTTACATTTTATTGTAGGGATATCTCAAAGTAGCATATTTGGGCCACACTGGTCCGTCGGTAACCTCATTGACGATGTAACAATTCTAAAACGGCAGTTCTTACACGCCGTTCTTTTGCCACAGTAAATAAGTTTATAATTTTATTTGTATGCATGTTAGTTCTGTGACAGTAAATACTTCTCCTTTGATTTCTTTCTATTAACAAAGGGCTTAACGGGACAACTTAAGATGTATTACTGATATGGACGACTTAAAATTGAATCGCCTTGAGTTAAGTTAAAGTTAATTTTCGCCAATCCCATCCAATTTTATCTTAAACTCATCCATCACGTAGTCGATAACTGCCGAATCGATGAAAATATTTTCGTAGGTGCTAGATAAAGCTCATATTGTGGAACCCAGTCCGCAGAAACTCTCACTTGACCGGTTTTCTTTGACGTGACAAGGGGCGTCTTAATTCGCGGGCTGACATGCACTGAAAGCTACCATTACGATGATTAACTTATTTATCTGCTGCCTTTAAAAAATAATCTAGCTTGAGAGTGGTCATTATCTGGCACAGTGATTCGTTAGTTAATAACTTTAAATAATGTGATATGTCTAAATAGAACATACAAATCACATACAAATAAGTATCCAAAATGTTCAATTGGTTTAGAACACGTTGCTTATTAGAGTGGTTTCTATACAAGGAACCTGTTAAAATATTGGGTCTTTATGTTCGGCAGCCCGAATAACAATAAGATAAAATAACTCGACGCTAGAGGGAGCTGCTAACCTGTTTGAACAATCTTAAATCAACTTTAGTTACATATGTATGTTACAGCATCGTTAAAACGAAAGAACGTTAGCGTTTCGGTAGGACGTTTTGTTAATTTATGCTTCAAATATGTAGAATCTTGATTTAATTGTTGGTAGATACTAATTAGCATATCACAGTAATTGGTATAATTTCCAGTGTCACGGATACTATGGAGGTACCTAGGGGAAGGTTGCTATGAATGGACCATGTAACTTTACGACAGCATATCTCAAAAAATATAAGTGATAAAATGAAAGCAGTTTAATATTTTTATTTCTTAGGACCTTTATTTATAATAATCAAACGCACAAACAATTCAGGCTTAAACTTTTTGGTATAAACGAAGAAAACTAAATCTTGGACTATTACCTTCTTTGGACCAAGGGCACCTTCATTGAACCACCAGGTTGCCATCAATGGACTTCGAGAAATTTGTTCTAGAGGTCCAATCAAGGTAACTTATTATAATTATCAATTATGATTAAATTATGGATTACGAGCAGAGACAAACAATCCTCATACACATACGACAAGCAAACAAACTATAGTTATAGGCTACTTAAAATGGCAATCGTAATGAGATCAAAAATACTTTTATACAAATCAAGATAAAGTCTTAAAGTTGCAGTAACTGCTAACTCTATAAAGTTAGTCAGTTAACTGACAACACTTACAAGATTACCAATTTAATCACATTTTAAAAAGGCACAATAGAAATATTATAACTGATATCTCAAAGATTTCAATTATTATTGCAAAATATGTCTATGTTGTGCAATGAGGGCGCAGGTACTTTTTGGTGCGTTTTTTAACACAACATGTACCCCAGGCTTTACAGATCATGCATTGAATAATGTCTTCTATTTCACATTTTAGGCAGATTTTTGCTAAACCATTGATCTATATTCTCATTAACTTCTTTACTGGTTGACGGTTGAGGTTCTTTTGTGGATAGTTTTGGCTTCTTCTGCTCAGGAAACGACACGTGTACGGCGACGAAGTCAATACTATGCTGCTTTGTGCTTTCCGACTTCTTTTCCGTAATTGCTGTGCTATCTTCCAGTGACCAAAAAAATACAATAAAAAAGATGCTATGATTGGACCGGTCCAACGGTGGAACTCCCTTGAGGTTCATTGATGGCAACAAGGTACTCGTTAAGAAAAGAGAATCTAAAATATACATGGACATAATTAGACAAAATTGAATTATACACATGGAATCACAATTAAATTGTCTAATATTTCATAACAGTACACGCAAACAAATATGAATAGAATGATACTTACATCAAATTATTCCGAGTCAAATAATAAGATTTTGACCGCCGCAAACACAACCACACGAGTCACTCCTCGCCGTGTGTCGCAGCGTCACTGAGGTAAGAGGGGGGTGCAACTGAGCCGGCACGGACTCTTTTCGACTAGTTTGGGTGTTGCTAACTTGGACAGTTTTGGAAATACCTTGGTGGTCCAATGAAAGAGCTAGTCCAATGATCGCCACTTTCCCCTACATAATTAATCAATATTCAATACCTACCCAAATTGAACATTAATAATCCTATTAGGTAAGGAGTAATTTGTGTGAAAATGAAAAAGTTAAAAGTATATCCGCGATATAAATGTTTGTGAAAGTTCCTCAACGCAATAGGATGTGTGGTATACCGTATACTTATTACATAATAACCAAGCTGTGTTAAAATTCCGTAGGGATCAACTGCGATAAAAATAGATTAGCTGTCTTTTGCTTCTACTTTGTTTCTTAATAAATTTTGCACAAAAATCATCTAAGTATATTGGATTTACAAATGGTCATTAGTTCTCGACGATATATGTTTTTATCAAATCCTAGGTAGGTATAAAAACTTAACGTAATCAGTCATAATTAGAGGACCCGTGCTGCTCTGCAGAATTCTGTTGATACTTTAATGAAAAATCCTATTTGAAACGCATATCAAATTGGAAGTCAAGTTGAATGCTCACTGCTAGCTTCCCTCCAAAGAGCAAAGGCTCAAGTGAAAGAGCTCGTTCCAGCGAATGGTGTTCTTCTGTTTTTTTTTTTTGACAAAACGATCCGTTCCTCAGTTAGAACCGGAGATATAGAGAAAGCATGCTTTGAAAATATTGAAAATGTAGGTAAAAGAAGAAACCGCATTTGAGTTTAATTTGAGAAGGGTGAAAGTAATATGATTTCCAAAAAATAAACAAATCTTAGAATAGGATATACCTAACGGTCGGACGGACTCATAATAGATTTCCGTTTTAACCGACTTCAAAAAAGGAGGAGGTTCTCAATTCTGTTGTATTTTTTTTAATATATTTCTTACCTCACAACTCCGTCATTTATGAACCGATTTGAAAAAAAAATTACATTTTCATTTCAGGATATACGTTCCAATTGGCCCCATAGAAATTTCATTAAAATCGGTTCAGTGGAATGGAAAACCATTCCAATGAACCGATTTATCATCCAAGGAAACGAAATTGCGTGTTCTGCTTTCCTGTGACTTCAGTGGTGTTGTTAGGTTTGGGGTACCTACCATAAAATGTATCCGGTGTTAAAATACGAAGAAACAACCCAATACGCCGACTTCCGAAATTAAAGTTATTTTATAATTTGTTGTGGTTTTTTAATTGGAAGTCGGTTGTATGTTTTGTAAAAAAGTGTTTTTTTTCCTTTGTTTTTTAATTTATAATTATAATTTAAACTAACAAAATGATTGCTACTCGAGAAAGCCGTTTAATTCACACGTTCAAGTTTTCTGGTATACCAGTCATGTTTTGAATGCTCTATTACGTATGTTGGACACTTACAAAACCTTAACTTGTAAATTAAGGAAAGTGATACGAAACAGTAATAATAGCTACAAACATTGTCTTGGGTAGGTACTAAACAGTTTCAAAAATTATAAAATACAGGAAATAAAAGATAGGTAGGGGATTTATCCTAGTTCGATCCAGTCCGTCCGTCGCTGTCCTCCCCCAGCGACGCCCCAAGTCGAGGCCCGTACCCCACAGAGGGGGTGGGGTGCCCTTAGCGTGTAGTCACTTAGTTTGTAAATTTTTATTTAATTCTGGCAGGAGGTTTTAATATTTGCATTAAGGCCGCCACAGGCAAGTCCGGTTTAGCAGTCGACAACCTCCTAGGTTAAACTGCGAGAGGCCACTCATAAAAAAAGACACAGTGAAGACTCGAACGAGGATGAGCATTAAGACAAGAACCTAGGACAAGCCTTCGATTCATAAAACACCAGTAATCGATATGGACGGATGTATATAAATTGTAAGTCCGTACGTTGTTATGCCTACGAAAATTAACATTTAGTGAAACGGCTGAGAAAAGTTCTCACCCGTTTATTTCGGAAGATATTGGTTCCATGTACATCTTGCGAAGGAACATTTTGTGTACTTAGAACTAAATAAAGTAAGAAATAATTTTGTAGTTACAATCGTAAAATGATTATTAAAGTGGTTTTTGGCGTTTTTGCTCGATCTTATTAATGGCAACAGTTATACGCTTGTAATGCTCACATAATTTGTATTGCTATATTCACTAAATATATATATAAATTTTAAATTAATAAATTAAAAGGGGTCCCCATACAAGAGACGTGTTTTTTTGCTCGATTTTAACGGCATAGGGTAGAATGATGAATCATTAGGAATTAAAGGACTCAGAATTTTAAAGAGAAAATACTCGTAGCTTCCGTGTGAGAGTAAAGGCTCGCGGACACCCTGTATTCTGTATCGATCGGCTTGGCGATGATACTACTGCCACCAAAGCGTGGAACCCTGCAGCCTGTGTGGAAGTAGAATATAACGAAACTAATATTTAAATATTCATTTAACTACGCGTTAATATTTTATTGGTCGCCATTTTATGTCAGTCCACAATTTCTCGGAATGACTTCGAGAGATTATAAACTGTCATATTTTGATGCGTAAAAAAGTATTCCAAATATTCAATTGACAATTTATCGAGACTTTACAATCTCTCAAGATATTTTATATTCTTACGAAGTTTTCCATTTTCCGGTGACAGATACAAATTATTAAGATCAGAGACAATTTCAGATAAACAACAAATGCACGGTAATATCAAAGGCCCGGTTTCTGAATTAAATATTGGGATTTAAGTACGAGTCCAACTCCTACTTTAGTGTCAGTTTGGCAGTTTTATATTAATAGCATTATTTCAGAAATCGGAGGTGAGTCCAAGTGTCGGTACCCAATGCGAATTTAGAATTCTCACTCTACTCTATACTGTCACCTAAAATGATGCAGGTGATTTCCAAACAACAATAGTTCATATTTATAGCATAGATGATGCGACCCTATGAACGATTATGCAAGATTGCAGATACACTATGAGTTCGGAGCAATACCTACTTATTAGGAGCTCGGTAATCTCAC